>JAGGCT020004072.1:609890-635474 GCA_017654935.2 Phymorhynchus buccinoides
ACCATGAATTCGACGTATACTAGCGCTCTACCGAGCCAGATGCGCCCCGTGCATGTCAACGGTACTAATCCGTGTACTACGAATTCTATCCGTTGGTCTACGATGAATTCCACGAATACTAGCGCTCTGCCGTGCAAGGTTCGCTTCGTACGGTTCGCTTCATACATATCAACAAGAATCATCCGTGCACTACGAATTCTATCCGTTGGATTACCAGGAATTCCACGAATACTAGCACTCTGCCGTGCCAGATGCGCCCCGTGCATGTCAACGGTACTAATCCGTGTACTACGAATTCTATCCGTTGGTCTACGATGAATTCCACGAATACTAGCACTCTGCCGTGCCAGATGCGCCCCGTGCATGTCAACGGTACTAATCCGTGTACTACGAATTCTATCCGTTGGTCTACGATGAATTCCACGAATACTAGCACTCTGCCGTGCCAGATGCGCCCCGTGCATGTCAACGGTACTAATCCGTGTACTACGAATTCTATCCGTTGGTCTACAATGAATTCCACGAATACTAGCGCTCGTCCGAGCAAGGTTTGCTTCGTACATATCAACAAGAATCATCCGTGCACTACGAATTCTATCCGTTGGATTACCAGGAATTCCACGAATACTAGCGCTCTGTCGGGCCAGATGCGCCCCGTGCATATCAGCAAGAATCATCCGTGGACTACGACTACGAATTCTATCCGTCAGTCTATTAGGAATCCGACGAATACTAGCGCTCCGCCGTGCAAGGTTCGCTCGGCCGTGCAAGGTTCGCTCGGCCATTCTCAGGATAGACACTAGATCCGTCTTCTGCCCCTGTTGGAGACTTTCAGGAGTCAGAGCGAGCCTTCAGGATTGCTACAGTATTCAGGAGGATCTCCCTCTCCAGGCAACTGTTGCTCATTCTATCCCGTTCATCCGGCTTTTTTCATTGAAAGAGCCCCGTCTGGCCCTGCATACCTCGCCTTTTCTTCCTTAAGTGGATCAGGAAGTTGAAGTCTCCCCTGCAGCGAGTATAATCCAGAACCAAGCGCGTCTGTCTCTGGAGTTTCGAGTACAAACAGTCTCTCCTGTCGACATCACCCGACAATCATTCAACAACCTGGAACGATCAGTGTCTGGATCCTAGGTTCTTCATCACTGGCGACGTCTACGCTTCAGTCCCTTCCGCAAAGCTGGGGCTCTACGCAGTCAAAACAGTCTGTAGACTTCCAGCCGAAACAGATCGATGAGCGAGCGAGCTTGCGGATGAAGCAAAGAAGCGGAATCAGGACCTGACTCAGGAGTGCATCATGAATTGGGTTCAACTACTCGTTCTATCTTGATTTCGTTCCTCAACCGGCAAAACGGCTCCTTTCAGAACCGAGACTTCCAAGTTACAGCCCAACTCGGAAGGTTCTCTACCAGAGGGCACTCTGCCCATCAGCAGTTCCTTCCTTCCTCACCTTCATCCTGGCGATCCCTACGGACCCGGGATTCTGCCTCAGACTCTTCGTGGAGCTTTCCCTCATGAACAATTTCATTCAAACCCCCAAGTTCAAGATGGAAACTGCAGCTGCTTCCATCTGCTTAGCTATTCGTCCCAACGACTGGTCGACTTCCGTGGACCTCGGGGACGCCTACTTCCACGTGGCCTTCCACCCTTCGCGCCAACTCTTCCTGAGGTTCGTCTGGCGAGAACGAACGTACCAGTTCACGGCCCTGCCGTTTGACCTTTCCCCAGCTCCGTGGATTTTAGTTAGCCCTCCTTTCCAGATCTATGTCATGCCCAGACCAGCGTTCTAGTAGAACCATCTCAGTTCCTGGGCTTCCGGATCCACGAACATAAGTTAGATCTCATCCCCTCGACCTCCTTCTCTTACCTAGGGATGGTGTTCTATTCAGTGCGGTTCTGTGTCCACCCATCTCAGGAGCGAGTTCTCAACCTGTTGAGATCAGTGTCCCTCCTCAGACGGAAAACCTCGGCGTCAGCCCTCCAGCTTCTTCAGCTTCTCAGACTGATGGAGTCCGTGGCGGTCCTTTTCCCGCTGACCAGAGTTCACAAGAGGCCTCTTCAACGCCTTCTCTCAGTCAGAGCGATCTTCCATGTGCCACTCGTTCACCAGATGGACCTAGGCCCCTGGTTCTCGGACTCTACGGCTCAATGTACGTGTCTCGCTTTGTTCAACGAATCAGTTCCCATCCGTCAGCTGCAACAGCAGAGATTCCTCCCCACGGATGCATCTACAACTGGATGGTGAGCTCATTTAGATGTCGAGGAGGTTCTTGGCCTTTGGACCTCGTCAGAGTCACTCCGGCATGTCAATCTTTTCGAGCTAAAAACGGTGTCTCAAGCTCTCAAAGCATTCGCTCCCCTCCTCTCGATTTAAAGTCAACCGGCAATCTTCTTTCCGGCTGAGTATCGCTCGGCTGTATCGTTTTCAGATACTCTACACATCTTTCGGTCACCTCTTCGGAATTTATTCCTATGATGGTGGCTTTTAGAGTTGGAAGGTTTTCTTTTTCCAATCCTTCGTCTCTTTAGGGCCCTCGGTATGTTTTCAATGGCCCTAAAATGTCCCTCAATTTTCGTGGGACACTTGTTTCTTCGATAACTTCATGTTTAAATTTTGATTCTCTAGTTCTTCGGTCAGAAGTTCTAGATTGTTTCAATCGTCAATCGTGTATTTTTTCAAGTATTTCGTTTGGCTGCTATCTTTGGATACGATCTTTTGACGAGTCTTCTTTCGTCATCTTTCATTTTCTTTTTGACGTCACTTGGATAAACTGTTCCTTTTTGTTGCGAACAGTTTGGGTACCTTTCACCTTTGACGTCATCGATCTTCGGTCGGGCCTACTATTTTGTTCGATCCAATTCTTTACGGTTCAGCCTTTTTCCTCCTTGTTCCGGTATTTAGTCTATCCGGGACATTTTCAATGGCGGATCATACTGTAGTTCAAGCGTTAGACCTTTGCATATTTATTCTCTCAGCTTCAAGCTTCTCTCCATGAAGACTGTTTTCTTGATAGCTCTGGCTTCAGCCAGGAGTGTTAGCGGAGTACATGCTCTCAGCGGTCTTGCTTGTGACGTCGAGTTTGCAGAGGATTTCTCCTCAGTCTCCTCGTCTTTTCTCCCTGAGTTTAGGGCGAAAATCCAGCCCGGTGAGGCCCCCTCACCGTTTGGTCACCATTTCCAGTCTGTGTGCGTGTCTAGCTCCGGATCGTTTCGTCTGCCCTATCAGGGCCCTTAGTTTCTTCCTTTCCAGGACTAAGTCTCTCAGGAGTTCCAGATGCCGGTTGTTCTTTTGGTTCAACCAGAAATATCTCAAAGTCATTGCTAGGGAACTACCTCTAGTTGGATTTTGGATCTTGGCAAACTAACCTACGCTAGGTCTTTGGTCAATCTCCCTTCAAATGCCATCAGGGCGCGTGAACTGCACGTTTTGTCAGCCCCTCTCTTTGTTGGGGGTATTGGCCTCTGCGAACCCATGTTGTCACTGTCGCTTAAGTTTCTCTCCTGCAAGACTGTCTTTCTGGTCTCTCTAGCCACGGCTCGACGTGTCAGCGGCTCCCATGCTTTTAGCGGTTTAGATAGGGACATTGAGTTCAGTTAGAATCCCCAATCTGTGACAATGTCCTTCTGACCAGAGTTCCGGGCTAAGAATCAGCCCTCCCAGACCTCCTCTCCTTCTGTCACCATTTTGAGCCTTAAGCAGATCCTCTCACAGGATGATGATAGGTTCTTGGGTCCAGTCAGAACTATTAAGTTCTACCTAAAAGAACTTCTTCTTTCAGGGGGCAACGACGGAGACTGTTCGTCTCTCTGAACGAGAAATACTCAAAGGACATTATCAAGTCCACCATTTCTCGTCGGTTAATTTGTTCTATTAAATTAGCCTAGACCCATACCGACACAGTCTTTCCCCTCAATCCAATAAGGGCTCATGAAATTAGAGCCATCAGTGACTCACTCGCCATGACCAAGGGTTTTCCTTTGGCCAACGTCATGGAATCGGCTTTCTGGAGGTCCCAGTCCACCTTCAGTAGCTTCTACCTCAGGTACTATTCGAATCTCAGGCAGGACAACGCCTTCGGCATTATGAAGGCGGTTCTTGCTCAGACCCCGGTCTCCTTGAATTAAGGTAACTTGTTGGGGTATTGTTGTTTGTATGCATTTGTATGCTTGTTTGGGGGAATGGATGGGTTCTATGATCTATACAAGTGGTCCTTTTTCTAGGAGACCTGCCAATGGATACCCAGGTACTTGGGTCCTCTCGGGTGAGTGGTATTGTCTAAAAATGTTGTTGTTTCTTTTGATGGCATCAACAATGTTTCTATGCCCTCCTCCTCGTTGGCAATCAACTCAGTTCGTAGTGAAACGGTAACATGATAGAATAGATTGTTTGATTTAGATTAATATATCTATCTATTCTATCTATATACTTACCGTTTCACTACGAAGTAAAGGTTCCCACCCATCCTCCCTCCTATGAACTATTGTTGAATCAAGTTACAGGAAAATTTATCCTGAGTTGAAATAGCCTCCACTGAAGTGGCTACGGACGGGGACGTCCGGTGGCTAAGCGCACAGCATCTGTGCCAAGGGAAGTAATTTTAGTCTTTTTTAGACTATTGTCTTTGGTAATTTGGCAATTGTCCCAAGTTGGAAGAGTAAACTCAGTTCGTAGTGAAACGGTAAGTATATAGATAGAATAGATAGATATATTAATCTAAATCAAACAATCTAATTTAATCATACTATACCAACACTCAAAACAACTGCATTAGCCTAAAACAACCTGGAACCTTACCCTAGCACATAGCTAAAACGAAAGTGGCCCCAAGGGACTGCACCCATACCGCAGGGAGTAGCGGGAGTGACTCCCCTTACTTCCGGGTATGACGCGCACCCTTGGGGCACCGGATATGTCATTCTTAAATTTTCCAGCCTTTCAATCACACCTGGGCCTACCCTGCTCCGCCTTTTCTGACTCTTGTCTATCTGGTGGGTTCGTTCCGTGTTTAGCTTTGTTCTATTCAGTTTCTTGGGAAGGCTGTTAGTCATCCTATCGATATTATTTCATTGTCATTTCTTGGTGTTCGTTTTAGTTGAAAAATTATTTCGTTCACTCTGTTGTTCGTTTTCGGGGTGGCGTCAGCCATTATGGCTTCTTGCACCCCTCGGTTTCAAAACACTTCGGGCAAAGCAGTTTCTGCTTCGGTTGTTTTTCTGTTTCCAAGTCAGTTGACTCTTCTTCTCTCACTAGGGACCCTTTGGGCAGGTTCTCTTAATCTTCTTCAAGAAGTTTTCGTCTAAATCCTCTCACAAATCCTACGTCTCGTCCAGTCACAGTCCGTTTCGGTTACACCGGCCTAACCGGTTTCGGAGCCCATTCCAGTTTCTCTCCCTTCGGAGGTTTCTGCTCCTTCTCCTTTTCCGTTGGACTCGCAGGCTTTGTACTACGCTTTTCGTCACTTGGACTCTTCGGGTTTCAGGGTTCTCCCTTTCGCTTCGACAGAATCTTCCTCCTATTTCGGTTCTATGATTAGGCCAGAGAGGGTGCCGCCAGTTGTCTCTTCTCGTGAGACTGTCACTGGCGCAACCCTCTCTCCTTCTTCTGTTCACAGGCTTGCCTCCAGGAGGCCCTTGTCCACTAAGGCCAGCGTCGACCTCAACAGGGATAGGAAATCCCTTTCCACCTCTGGTTTCCGTCCTGTGGGCTTGATGTTTACGGAACAGAGAGGCTCCCCTCCGGGGAGCTTGCCTAGTGACAGAGGTGACTCCTCTGTCACCAGACTGGCCAGTCTGTCAGGCAATCATCCGGTGGTACCTGGGAGGTACCTCCAGGATCGGGAACGGCCTGTTCCCTTTCCTGAGTCCGGGCTCAAATCCTCCACTCAGTTCGAGGGAGAGGTTACCAGGACAGTCAAATCGGTCGGTGCGGGGCACCTTCATACCGATAAGAGTCCATACCCCCCTCCCGGGGGATGGCTCTCCAGTGATCCTGGCACTGGCGCGGTTGGGGCCTCTTGGCAGTCCCACCACAACCGGAAATTCGCTTCTCACGGTTGTGAGACGGTTTCCTCCGGTTCTCCCGGTGCTTACCCGGTTTCACCCGGTATTCATCCGGTTTCTCCCGGTTGTCTCCCGGTTGCTTGGTCAACGCGGACATACCGGGGGATGGCACGGTTGGAGCCTCATGGCATTCCCACCGCAACCGGATATTTGCTTCTCCCGGTTGCGAGACCGTTTCCTCCGGTTCTCCCGGTGTTTACCCGGTAACCATCCGGTTGTCTCCCGGTTGCTTGGCCAACGCGGACATACCGGGAAAGGGTTCGCCTAGAACCGGAAAATTCCAATGATGAATTTCCGGTTCGTTCCTCCGGTTTGGGTCAACCGGGAATGTCCCGCTCGCACGGAGGACGCCACGTTCTCCCGGTTCCGGCCGGGGTTCAGAGATCCTCTCACTCCCTACCGGCAGAGCCCTCTTCCAGGCATGGCCCTCCGGTGGTGTTTGACTCTTTGGGCCGCCCCTTCAGAAGCTTCAACGGCCAGACCCCTCCAAGGAATTCTCTGAGTTTCAGTCCGACTAGGAGTCAGACATGGAACTGGACCCTCAGTCGGAGGTCTCTCACTCTCACACTGAGTCCTCGGTTCAGAATCTTCTCAAGATTTTGTCTCGATCGTGCCCTTACGTGGTACCTGTGCGTTCCTCCCATCAGGAGTCCGCCACTGGTCACGCGGTTGGCTCTCTTCTGCAGGCCAAGAGCTCTTTGACTCTCCAAGCCCCCTCCTTCCCGGAGGATTTGGTGGTTAAAGCGGAGTTCACTTTGAGGACCGGCAAGGTCCTTTCGTTGAAACAGATTGCTGAGGCTAATCTGGGGCGTTCTCAGCCGGCCTCGTCTCAGTTCGGTTCCTTTTTGGTACCTAGATTCAGACCTTTCGTCCCCCTACCGACGGAATACCTGCCCTTCCCCTCCGTCTCCAAACCTTCTGCTGAGGAGGTGGAGTCCTTGGGGTCCTGCTGCTGTTCCTCCCGTCACGTTCAAGCCTTCGGCCTTCAAGTCTCTCGAGGAATCTCTGTCTGGTTCTCTCAGAGCTTGTGGCATGGCCACCTCTCTCGTGCAAACCTTGGCGGAGTCTCTAGGCAAATCAGCCTCTGATTCACCGGCGGTTTTTCAGTTCTTTGATCAGGTGGATGAAGCTTCCGTTGGAGTCTCTCTAGCCCTTTTGGGCAATGTGCTACAGAGCCTCTCTGATGTCACGGCTGGTTTGAAGGTTCAAACCTGTGCCTTGGCCCGGGATTCCTTTCTGGCACAGAACAGGTCTCTTTCGTCCAGGGAAAAGGAGCGTTTGCGCTCTCTTCCCCTTCCGGAGTCGGGCTTGTTCGGGGAAGAATCGGTTGCCCCAGTTCTCGAGTCCTCTTCAAAGAGGAAGTCAGCTGATAGCCAGAAGGCTATCTATCGGGCCCTGTTGAACCAGCCCCGTGCCCAACCATTTTGTCCGCAACAGGCCTCTCGCCCTGGTTTTGGCTTCAAGAAGTCCTTTAGAGCTGGGTACGTCGCGTCCCGCTCTAAGGGTGTGAGATACTCCTCTAGGCCTCCTCCCCAGTTCAAGGCCTTGAGGCCCCCTTCCCAGTCTTCTCGTGGCAACAGGAGGCCGAGCCTGTCCAAGAAACAGCGATCCTGTCCGTTTGGAGATCCTCCAGAAGGAAGTGGAGGACCTTCTCTTGAAGGGCGCGGTTACGATCGTGAACGATCCCAGTCCGGGTTTCTTTCCCGACTTTTCACGGTTCCCAAGAAGACAGGCGGCTTCAGACCGGTTCTGGACTTGTCTCCTGCTCAACAAGTTTTCAAGGAAGATCCTTTTCAAGATGGAAACGGCGGCCACCGTCAGGGCCTTTGTGCGCCAGGGAGACTGGGCCACCCCCATCGACTTACGCGATGCGTACTTCCATGTGTCGATTCACCCCAGCCGTTGCAAGTTCCTTCGTTTCGTTTGGCAAGGCCTTGTCTACCAGTTCCATTCCCTCCCTTTCGGCCTTTCCCTGGCGCCTTGGATCTTCACCAAGGTGTCCAGGGAAATGGCAGCCCTAGCCAGGGCTCAGGGCTTGAGGTTAAAGGTCTATCTCGATGACTGGCTGTTGCTTGCGTCGAGTCGCCAGTTGTCCTCCCAACAAACGGAGCTCCTTCTCTGTCTCTCCACGGTCCTGGGCTTCAACATCAACCAGGAGAAGTCGGATTTGGTCCCCTCTCAGCGGTTCTAATGCCTGGGCATGATCTTCGACACCGAGTCGTTTCAGGTTTCTGCCACCCCGGAAAGAATTCTGTCTCTCTCCAACTTGGTGTCAGAACTTCTCACAGCCCAGTCCACCTCCTTCAGACGGCTTCTGTGCCTCCTCGGTCAGATGGAGTCCGTCTCGGGCCTCCTTCCTTTAGGTCGCCTTCACAAAAGGCCTCTGCAACGCGAGGTCCTTCTCGAGTGCGAGATCAGTCGGATTTCGATCAGGTGGTCCAGTTGGGCACCTGGTTCCGGGATTCGGTTTCTCAGTGGACGGACTCGGTGTGGATGAACAGTATGGTCCCATTCAGTCGTTTGGGGGCCCAGCTGTTCATCTGCACCGACGCCTCTCTCACCGGTTGGGGCGCGCATCTCGACTCCGAAGAGGTCTCTGGAAAATGGACCGAAGCGGAGTCAGAGCGTCACATCAACTGGCTGGAGCTGGAGGCCATTCGCCTGGCCCTCCTTCATTTCGCTCCAAGGCTTCACGGCAGGTGTGTGGTGATTTGTGGCGACAAATCCACCAGCCTGTCCTACCTGCGTCGTCAGGGAGGCACAAGGTCCGCTTCTCTCTCCCTGACGACGGAGGCGATTCTGCGGTGGGCCTTTTCTCTCGACATCTCCCTCACGGTCGAGTTTGTTCCGGGCAAACTCAATGTGGTGGCGGACCAGTTGAGTCGCTCGGACCAAATTCTGGCCACCGAATGGACCATTTCTCACCTGGCCTTGTCTCCTGTTTGGAGACTGTGGGGGAAACCCCTCCTCGACCTCTTTGCCACCAGGTTCACTGCCAGACTGACCCTGTATGTTTCTCCAGTCAGGGACCCTCAGGCCTTTGCCAGGAACGCCTTCTCGTTCCCTTGGAAGGGCATGCTGATGTATGCCTTCCCCCCAACGGCTCTCATTCCTCGGGTGTTGGAGAAGTGTCTCCGAGAGCACCCGGACTTGATTCTTGTCACTCCGAGGTGGCCCACAAGCCATTGGTTCCCAGAGCTCCTCGACATGGCGCAAGACGGTCCTCTTCCGCTCAATCTCACTCCCGCCACTCTTCTTCAGCCAAGAAGCGGGGTCGGACACCCTTGCCCTTCAAGGCTAAACCTGGTCGCATGGCGGCTGTCCGACTAGGCCTTCGCTCTCAGGGGTTTTCCACGCTCACCGTGGATCTGTTCGTCGCCTCTCGGCGTAAGTCTACAAACGATCTGTATGATCTTCGCTGGGCCACCTGGTTTGCGTTTTGTCAGGAGAGAAAGTTTGATCCGCTTCGTCCCTCAACGGTTCAGTTCGTGGAGTTCCTCTCTCACTTGCTTAGAACTAGGAACTTGTCCTCTCAAACCTTGTCAGGTTATAGGGCGGCCTTATTAGCACGATCTCGTTGTCTTTAGGTTCCAAGTTTACGGAGAATCTCTCGGCTTTGCCAGTTTCTCACTTCCTGGACGCTGTGCGCCTCCAAGCCCCGTCCAGAACGGTCCAGTGTCCTCAGTGGGACATCTTTTTGGTTCTGGCTTTTCTCAGGGACAAATGTGAACCCCTGGAGTCGTTGTCTCTTAAGCTTCTGACTCTCAAGACAGTTTTTCTCATTTCTCTCGCCACTGCCCGTCGCATCAGTGGTTTGCATGCTCTGAGTGGTCTCACCAAGGATGTCCAGTTCGAGGAGGACTTCTCGTCTGTCTCCCTTTCTTTTCTCCCGGAGTTCCGTGCAAAGAACCAGTCTGGTGATGTTTCCTCTCCCTTAGTCTCTATTTCGAGTCTTCGCTCCGTTCTGGGGCCTGATGATCGTGATATCTTCCTCTGCCCCGTTAGGGCTCTTCGTTCTTATCTGGCTCGTACCAAGTCCTTCAGAGGGGCTAAACGTCGCCTGTTCGTCTCCATTAATCCCAAGTACTGCAGCGATGTGGCTAAGGGTACTGTGTCCCGTTGGATCCTCGACCTCATTAAGTTGGCCTATGCCCGCTCGCTGGTTAGGTTACCTGATAACCCCATTCGCGCCCACGAGTTGCGGGCCATCAGCTCTTCCCTGGCGGTAGTCAAGGGTGTCCCTCTTGTGAAGGTTATGGCCTCAGCGTTCTGGAAGTCGCAGAACACCTTTCTTCAGTTTTACCTGAGGGATATCTCTGCTCAGGGCGAAGACGACTCCTTTTCCATCAAGAAGGTGGTCGTTGCGCAGGTCCCGGTCTCCTTGTAGTGTGAGTTCCGGTGTTTTTTGTGCCTCTGTTTTTTCTCTGTGTTCTGTGGTATATCATTGACATGACTGTTTGGGGGTATTTATTTGCATATTTTCAGGGATGTTGTACATCCTTCGGGGGATTCTCTTAGGAGTGTTTCCCTCTTTTACTGATATGCTGTTGGGGTTGTTGGTGTGTCAGTTGGCACGCATCACCCTCCACCACGGTGGTAATCTGCAGTTGTTTTGAGTGTTGGTATAGTATGATTAAATTAGATTGGTGGATTTTGATTAATCCTACTATCTATTTAATTTAATACTTACCAACACTCAAAACAAAAAATGTTCCCTCCCAGCCTCCCTCCTGATGCGGGGCTGTAAAATTACACGAATGACATATCCGGTGCCCCAAGGGTGCGCGTCATACCCGGAAGTAAGGGGAGTCACTCCCGCTACTCCCTGCGGTATGGGTGCAGTCCCTTGGGGCCACTTTCGTTTTAGCTATGTGCTAGGGTAAGGTTCCAGGTTGTTTTAGGCTAATGCAGTTGTTTTGAGTGTTGGTAAGTATTAAATTAAATAGATAGTAGGATTAATCAAAATCCACCATTCTGTGATTCACCTGATCTACAAATTCCCTGTGAGTCATCATTATGTTGTTATTTATTGATATATCAGTCACCTCTGAATGTTGTTACTTATAGAATACATCTCTTGGAGAGAAAAAAATCCCCAAAATCGAACGTCTGGGACACCGTGAACAAGGAGACTGATGGTAGCACAGTAAAACCTGATAATGATGTCACTGTTAATTATTGAATCCCTTGGACACCCTGAACAAGGAGACTGATTGGAGCACAGTAAAACCTGATAATGATGTCACTGTTAATTATTAAATCCCTTGGACACCCTGAACAAGGAGACTGATGGTAGCACAGTAAAACCTGATAATGATGTCTCTGTTAATTATTAAATCCCTTGGACACCCTGAACAAGGAGACTGATGGGAGCACAGTAAAACCTGATAATGATGTCTCAGTTAATTAATAAATCCCTTGGACACCCTGAACAAGGAGACTGATGGTAGCTCAGTAAAACCTAATAATGAGGTCTCAGTTAATTAATAAATCCCTTGGACACCCTGAACAAGGAGACTGATGGGAGCACAGTAAAACCTGATAATGATGTCTCAGTTAATTAATAAATCCTTTGGACACCCTGAACAAGGAGACTGATGGTAGCACAGTAAAACCTAATAATGATGTCTCTGTTAATTAATAAATCCCTTGGACACCGTGAACAAGGAGACTGATGGTAGCACAGTAAAACCTGATAATGATGTCTCTGTTAATTAATAAATCCCTTGGACACCCTGAACAAGGAGACTGATGGTAGCACAGTAAAACCTAATAATGATGTCTCTGTTAATTAATAAATCCCTTGGACACCCTGAACAAGGAGACTGATGGTAGCACAGTAAAACCTAATAATGATGTCTCTGTTAATTAATAAATCCCTTGGACACCGTGAACAAGGAGACTGATGGTAGCACAGTAAAACCTAATAATGATGTCTCTGTTAATTAATAAATCCCTTGGACACCGTGAACAAGGAGACTGATGGTAGCACAGTAAAACCTGATAATGATGTCTCTGTTAATTAATAAATCCCTTGGACACCCTGAACAAGGAGACTGATGGTAGCACAGTAAAACCTAATAATGATGTCTCTGTTAATTAATAAATCCCTTGGACACCCTGAACAAGGAGACTGATGGTAGCACAGTAAAACCTGATAATGATGTCTCTGTTAATTAATAAATCCCTTGGACACCCTGAACAAGGAGACTGATGGTAGCACAGTAAAACCTAATAATGATGTCTCTGTTAATTAATAAATCCCTTGGACACCGTGAACAAGGAGACTGATGGTAGCACAGTAAAACCTGATAATGATGTCTCTGTTAATTAATAAATCCCTTGGACACCCTGAACAAGGAGACTGATGGTAGCACAGTAAAACCTGATAATGATGTCTCTGTTAATTATAAATCCCTTGGACACCCTGAACAAGGAGACTGATGGTAGCACAGTAAAACCTAATAATGATGTCTCTGTTAATTAATAAATCCCTTGGACACCCTGAACAAGGAGACTGATGGTAGCACAGTAAAACCTGATAATGATGTCTCTGTTAATTAATAAATCCCTTGGACACCCTGAACAAGGAGACTGATGGTAGCACAGTAAAACCTAATAATGATGTCTCTGTTAATTAATAAATCCCTTGGACACCCTGAACAAGGAGACTGATGGGAGCACAGTAAAACCTGATAATGATGTCTCAGTTAATTAATAAATCCCTTGGACACCCTGAACAAGGAGACTGATGGTAGCACAGTAAAACCTAATAATGATGTCTCTGTTAATTAATAAATCCCTTGGACACCCTGAACAAGGAGACTGATGGTAGCACAGTAAAACCTGATAATGATGTCTCTGTTAATTAATAAATCCCTTGGACACCCTGAACAAGGAGACTGATGGTAGCACAGTAAAACCTAATAATGATGTCTCTGTTAATTAATAAATCCCTTGGACACCCTGAACAAGGAGACTGATGGTAGCACAGTAAAACCTAATAATGATGTCTCTGTTAATTAATAAATCCCTTGGACACCCTGAACAAGGAGACTGATGGTAGCACAGTAAAACCTAATAATGATGTCTCTGTTAATTAATAAATCCCTTGGACACCCTGAACAAGGAGACTGATGGTAGCACAGTAAAACCTGATAATGATGTCTCTGTTAATTAATAAATCCCTTGGACACCGTGAACAAGGAGACTGATGGTAGCACAGTAAAACCTGATAATGATGTCTCTGTTAATTAATAAATCCCTTGGACACCGTGAACAAGGAGACTGATGGGAGCACAGTAAAACCTGATAATGATGTCTCTGTTAATTAATAAATCCCTTGGACACCCTGAACAAGGAGACTGATGGTAGCACAGTAAAACCTAATAATGATGTCTCTGTTAATTAATAAATCCCTTGGACACCCTGAACAAGGAGACTGATGGGAGCACAGTAAAACCTGATAATGATGTCTCTGTTAATTAATAAATCCCTTGGACACCCTGAACAAGGAGACTGATGGTAGCACAGTAAAACCTAATAATGATGTCTCTGTTAATTAATAAATCCCTTGGACACCCTGAACAAGGAGACTGATGGGAGCACAGTAAAACCTGATAATGATGTCTCTGTTAATTAATAAATCCCTTGGACACCCTGAACAAGGAGACTGATGGTAGCACAGTAAAACCTAATAATGATGTCTCTGTTAATTAATAAATCCCTTGGACACCCTGAACAAGGAGACTGATGGTAGCACAGTAAAACCTGATAATGATGTCTCTGTTAATTAATAAATCCCTTGGACACCCTGAACAAGGAGACTGATGGTAGCACAGTAAAACCTAATAATGATGTCTCTGTTAATTAATAAATCCCTTGGACACCCTGAACAAGGAGACTGATGGTAGCACAGTAAAACCTAATAATGATGTCTCTGTTAATTAATAAATCCCTTGGACACCCTGAACAAGGAGACTGATGGTAGCACAGTAAAACCTGATAATGATGTCTCTGTTAATTAATAAATCCCTTGGACACCCTGAACAAGGAGACTGATGGTAGCACAGTAAAACCTAATAATGATGTCTCTGTTAATTAATAAATCCCTTGGACACCCTGAACAAGGAGACTGATGGGAGCACAGTAAAACCTGATAATGATGTCTCTGTTAATTAATAAATCCCTTGGACACCCTGAACAAGGAGACTGATGGTAGCACAGTAAAACCTAATAATGATGTCTCTGTTAATTAATAAATCCCTTGGACACCGTGAACAAGGAGACTGATGGTAGCACAGTAAAACCTGATAATGATGTCTCTGTTAATTAATAAATCCCTTGGACACCCTGAACAAGGAGACTGATGGGAGCACAGTAAAACCTGATAATGATGTCTCTGTTAATTAATAAATCCCTTGGACACCCTGAACAAGGAGACTGATGGTAGCACAGTAAAACCTAATAATGATGTCTCTGTTAATTAATAAATCCCTTGGACACCCTGAACAAGGAGACTGATGGTAGCACAGTAAAACCTAATAATGATGTCTCTGTTAATTAATAAATCCCTTGGACACCCTGAACAAGGAGACTGATGGGAGCACAGTAAAACCTGATAATGATGTCTCTGTTAATTAATAAATCCCTTGGACACCCTGAACAAGGAGACTGATGGGAGCACAGTAAAACCTGATAATGATGTCTCTGTTAATTAATGCAGTTTGTTGTTATGACAGCTATGATGTGTTTGTTGTAATGACAGCTATGATGTGTTTGTTGTAATGACAGCTATGATGTGTTTGTTGTAATGACAGCTATGGAGTGTTGTTGTAATGACAGCTATGGTGTGTTTGTTGTTATGACAGCTATTATGTGTTGTTTGTTGTAATGCCAGCTATGATGTGTTGTTTGTTGTAATGATAGCTATGGTATGTTGTAATGACAGCTATGATGTGTTGTTGTAGTTACAGCTATGGTGTGTGGTTTGTTGTGATGACAGCTATGATGTGTTTGTTGTAATGACAGCTATGGTGTTGTTGTAATGACAGCTATGGTGTGTTTGTTGTTATGACAGCTATGGTGTGTTGTTGTAATGACAGCTATGGTGTGTTGTTGTAATGACAGCTATGGTGTGTTGTTGTAATGACAGCTATGGTGTGTTTGTTGTAATGACAGCTATGGTGTGTTGTTGTAATGACAGCTATGGTGTGTTTGTTGTTATGACAGCTATTATGTGTTGTTTGTTGTAATGACAGCTATGATGTGTTTGTTGTAATGACAGCTATGGTATGTTGTAATGACAGCTATGATGTGTTGTTGTAGTTACAGCTATGGTGTGTGGTTTGTTGTGATGACAGCTATGGTGTGTTGTTGTAATGACAGCTATGGTGTGTTTGTTGTTATGACAGCTATTATGTGTTGTTTGTTGTAATGACAGCTATGCTGTGTTGTTTGTTGTAATGACAGCTATTATGTGTTGTTTGTTGTAATGACAGCTATGATGTGTTTGTTGTTATGACAGCTATTATGTGTTGTTTGTTGTAATGACAGCTATGATGTGTTGTTTGTTGTAATGACAGCTATGGTATGTTTAATGACAGCTATGATGTGTTGTTTGTTGTAATGATAGCTGTGGTATGTTGTAATGACAGCTATGATGTGTTGTTTGTTGTAGTGACAGCTATGGTGTGTTGTTTGTTGTGATGACAGCTATGATGTGTTGTAATGACAGTTATGATGTGTTGTAATGACAACTATGATGTGTTGTTTGTTGTAGTGACAGCTATGATGTGTTGTTTGTTGTAATGACAGCTATGATGTGTTGTTTGTTGTAATGACAGCTATGGTATGTTGTAATGACAGCTATGATGTGTTGTTGTAGTTACAGCTATGGTGTGTGGTTTGTTGTGATGACAGCTATGATGTGTTTGTTGTAATGACAGCTATGGTGTTGTTGTAATGACAGCTATGGTGTGTTTGTTGTTATGACAGCTATGGTGTGTTGTTGTAATGACAGCTATGGTGTGTTGTTGTAATGACAGCTATGATGTGTTGTTGTAATGACAGCTATTATGTGTTGTTGTAGTTACAGCTATGGTGTGTGGTTTGTTGTGATGACAGCTACAGAGTTGCAACTAGAGGGCGCGATTGCGGGATTCGCGCATTAAAAAAAAAAATCCCGCAAATAAAAAAAAAGCTTCGCGCGAACGCTCGCGCAAAAAAACCCCCATCCCCGCACTTTTAAAACTGATGCGCGCGATCATTACGATCAAGCTAGTCACCCTTGGCAGGGCCTCTCATTCTCCCAACAGTGTGCACATAACAAGCAATTTCATTGGACAGTAGGTAGTTGTATACTATGATCGACCAATGAAAGCGTGTTTAATGTAATTTAACGAGCGGGCTTCCGGTCTCAGCACTGGGTGCAGAAAAATGGCGACCAAACGCAAAAGCGGGACTTTGTTCGACTTCGCGTTCAAAAAAACACGATCGTCCCCACCACCTAGTCCTTCGACAAGCAGGACTTCAGAAGATGAAGAGATTGGCGATGAAGAAGCCAGCTTTGAACACACAAGTGATTCAGACTGTGAGAGTGACCCAAAATCGAGTGCTGATAAATCGAAAAAGGGAACAAAGTTCCAAGACGACTGGAAAAAAACATGGCCGTGGGTGACAAATGAAGTCGACGGATTGCGCTGCAGTTTGTGTTCCAAGCACAAGAAGAAGAACGCCTTCACTAAGCCTGGCTGCAGGAATTATCGCACTTCCACTCTAACACGCCATGCCCAGACATCTCACCACAGGCTTTTTTTCTCCCATCCACCCCCCCCCCCCTTTTTTTCCCCAAGTCCCCCCTTTTTTCAAGGTGAGGGGGGGCTTGCCCCCACTTTTTTGAAATCCTAGTTGCAACTCTGCAGCTATGATGTGTTTGTTGTAATGACAGCTATGGTGTTGTTGTAATGACAGCTATGGTGTGTTTGTTGTTATGACAGCTATGGTGTGTTGTAATGACAGCTATGGTGTGTTGTTGTAATGACAGCTATGGTGTGTTGTTGTAATGACAGCTATGGTGTGTTTGTTGTAATGACAGCTATGGTGTGTTGTTGTAATGACAGCTATGGTGTGTTTGTTGTTATGACAGCTATTATGTGTTGTTTGTTGTAATGACAGCTATGATGTGTTGTTTGTTGTAATGACAGCTATGATGTGTTGTTTGTTGTAATGACAGCTATGGTATGTTGTAATGACAGCTATGATGTGTTGTTGTAGTTACAGCTATGGTGTGTGGTTTGTTGTGATAACAGCTATGGTGTGTTGTTGTAATGACAGCTATGGTGTGTTTGTTGTTATGACAGCTATTATGTGTTGTTTGTTGTAATGACAGCTATGCTGTGTTGTTTGTTGTAATGACAGCTATTATGTGTTGTTTGTTGTAATGACAGCTATGATGTGTTGTTTGTTGTTATGACAGCTATTATGTGTTGTTTGTTGTAATGACAGCTATGATGTGTTGTTTGTTGTTATGACAGCTATGGTATGTTGTAATGACAGCTATGATGTGTTGTTTGTTGTAATGATAGCTATGGTATGTTGTAATGACAGCTATGATGTGTTTGTTGTAGTGACAGCTATGGTGTGTTGTTTGTTGTGATGACAGCTATGATGTGTGGTAATGACAGTTATGATGTGTTGTAATGACAACTATGATGTGTTGTTTGTTGTAGTGACAGCTATGATGTGTTGTTTGTTGTAGTGACAGCTATGATGTGTTGTTTGTTGTAGTGACAGCTATGATGTGTTTGTTGTAATGACAGCTATGATGTGTTGTAATGACAGCTATGATGTGTTGTAATGACAGATATGATGTTTCTTGTAGTGACAGCTATGATGTGTTGTTTGTTGTAGTGACAGCTATGATGTGGTGTTGTAATGACAGCTATGATGTGTTTGTTATTAACAGCTATGATGTGTTGTTTGTTGTAGCGACAGCTATGATGTGGTGTTGTAGTGACAGCTATGATGTGTTATTTGTTGTAATGACAGCTATGATGTGTTGTAATGAAAGCTATGATGTGTTGTAATGACAGCTATGATGTGTTGTTGTAATCACAGCTATGTGTTGTTTGTTGTAATGACAGCTATGAAGTGGTGTTTGTTGTAATGACAGCTATGAAGTGGTGTTTGTTGTAGTGACAGCTATGATGTGTTGTTTGTTGTAGTGACAGCTATGATGTGTTTGTTGTAATGACAGCTATGATGTGTTGTAATGACAGCTATGATGTGTTGTAATGACAGCTATGATGTGTTGTAATGACAGATATGATGTGTTTCTTGTAGTGACAGCTATGATGTGTTGTATGTTGTAATGACAGCTATGATGTGTTGTTTGTTGTAATGACAGCTATGATGTGTTGCTTGTTCTAATGACAGCTATGATGTGTTGTTTGTTGTAATGACAGCTATGATGTGTTGCTTGTTGTAATGACAGCTATGATGTGGTGTTTGTTGTAGTGACAGCTTTGATGTGTTTGTTGTAGTGACAGCTATGATGTGGTGTTTGTTGTAGTGACAGCTTTGATGTGTTGTTTGTTGTAATGACAGCTATGATGTGTTGTTTGTTGTAATGACAGCTATGATGTGTGTTGTAATGACAGCTATGATGTGTTGTTTGTTGTAATGACAGCTATGATGTGTTGTTTGTTGTAATGACAGCTATGATGTGTTTTGTTTTATGACAGCTATGATGTGTTGTTTGTTGTAATGACAGCTATGATGTGTTGTAATGACAGCTATGATGTGTTGTTTGTTGTCATGACAGCTATGATGTGTTGCTTGTTGTAATGACAGCTATGATGTGGTGTTTGTTGTAGTGACAGCTTTGATGTGTTGTTTGTTGTAATGACAGCTATGATGTGTTGTTTGTTGTAATGACAGCTATGATGTGGTGTTTGTTGTAATGACAGCTATGATGTGGTGTTTGTTGTAATGACAGCTATGCTGTGTTGTTTGTTGTAATGACAGCTATGATGTGTTGTAATGACAGCTATGATGTGTTGTTTGTTGTAATGACAGCTATGATGTGTTGTATGTTTCAGTATCCCATGTATCCCAGAGACTACCTCTATGTGCGTCGCAGCAAGGTGAATAGTCATTCTATTCATGTATTCTATTATTATTATTATTATAGAACTAGTACCTCCATAATATGGAAAAGTAATGAGTGGATGTGGTGAATAGTCATTCTATTATTGTATTATTAATATTACTAGCACAACGCCTAGTACTGGCAATGCACCGTACTGGTAACGTACTGGTAACGCCTAGTAACGGTAACGCCAAGTACTGGTAACGCTGAGTACAGCAAATTTGAAGCGATTCGGTTAAGAAACGGCGGAGTTATAAGGCCCCGTTTCCCGTTGGCGCTGCTCTGAGAGTGACGCGCTCTCCCGATTATCTTCCAATTTGCTGCCAGGCTGTGCCCTGGCCATAGCAAGCATGACAGCAAATTTGAGGCGATTCGGTTAAGAAACGGCGGAGTTATACGTAAAAAGGTGAAGTGGCGTGTAGCGTGCACGTTTCTGAACCGATTCGCTTCCGGTTTGGCACACCGATAGTCACCATCCCCGGTCATCTACCTGCCAAATTCGAAGGCAATCGGTCCAGAAATGCCGGAGATACGGGCGCCGAGAGTCCGGCAGATGCGCGTTTCGCGCATTTGTGAAACCGTGCAAATGACACGGCCACCTCGGTTACCGTTGCCATCGCCCCGTTAGGGCTCACAGCAAATTTGAAGCGATTCGGTCAAAAAACGGCGGAGTTATAAGGCCCGTTTTGTGTTTCAGACACACACACACACACACAGACACTTGGCTTATTACTATATGATTATTACTATGGAACTAGTACCTCCATAATGTGGAACAGTAAAGGGTTATGATGAATAGTGTTCTTATTCTGTTAATACTGGACCAGTATTCATAGAAAGAATATCTCCATAATGTGGAACAGTAAAAGGTTATGATGAATAGTGTTCTTATTCTGTTATTATTGGACCAGTATTCATAGAAAGAATACCTCCATAATGTGGAACAGTAAAGGGTTATGATGAATAGTGTTCTTATTCTGTTAATATTGGACCAGTATTCATAGAAAGAATACCTCCATAATGTGGAACAGTAAAGGGTTATGATGAATAGTGTTCTTATTCTGTTAATATTGGACCAGTATTCATAGAAAGAATACCTCCATAATGTGGAACAGTAAAAGGTTATGATGAATAGTGTTCTTATTCTGTTAATACTGGACCAGTATTCATAGAAAGAATACCTCCATAATGTGGAACAGTAAAGGGTTATGATGAATAGTGTTCTTATTCTGTTATTATTGGACCAGTATTCATAGAAAGAATACCTCCATAATGTGGAACAGTAAAGGGTTATGATGAATAGTGTTCTTATTCTGTTAATACTGGACCAGTATTCATAGAAAGAATACCTCCATAATGTGGAACAGTAAAGGGTTATGATGAATAGTGTTCTTATTCTGTTAATATTGGACCAGTATTCATAGAAAGAATACCTCCATAATGTGGAACAGTAAAGGGTTATGATGAATAGTGTTCTTATTCTGTTAATATTGGACCAGTATTCATAGAAAGAATACCTCCATAATGTCGAACAGTAAAGGGTTATGATGAATAGTGTTCTTATTCTGTTAATACTGGACCAGTATTCATAGAAAGAATACCTCCATAATGTGGAACAGTAAAGGGTTATGATGAATAGTGTTCTTATTCTGTTAATATTGGACCAGTATTCATAGAAAGAATACCTCCATAATGTGGAACAGTAAAGGGTTATGATGAATAGTGTTCTTATTCTGTTAATATTGGACCAGTATTCATAGAAAGAATACCTCCATAATGTCGAACAGTAAAGGGTTATGATGAATAGTGTTAATACTGGACCAGTATTCATAGAAAGAATACCTCCATAATGTGGAACAGTAAAGGGTTATGATGAATAGTGTTCTTATTCTGTTAATATTGGACCAGTATTCATAGAAAGAATACCTCCATAATGTGGAACAGTAAAGGGTTATGATGAATAGTGTTCTTATTCTGTTAATACTGGACCAGTATTCATAGAAAGAATACCTCCAAACAATGATGATAATGGTGATGATGATAATGGTGATGATGATGGTGACGATGATGATGGTGACAATAATGATGAGATAATGGTAATGATGATGATGATAACAATGATGATGCTAATGATGCTGATGGTAATGATGATAGCAATGATGATGATGATGATAACAATGGTGATGATGATAATGTTGCAGATAGAAGAAGATGACTCCATGGTGATAGTGGCACTGCAGTGGATGATGATGATAACATGATGATGATAATGGTAATGATGATGATGATGATGATGGTGGTAACAACGATGATGATGATGATAATGGTAATGATGATGATAACAATGATGAAGATGATGATGATAACATGATGATGATGGTGATGATGATGATGATAACAATGATGGTGATGATGATGATGCTGGTAATGATGATGATGATAACAATGATGATGATGATGTTGCAGATAGAAGAAGATGATTCCATGGTGATAGTGGCACTACAGTGGGTGATGATGATGATGGTGATGATGATGATGTCACAGATAGAAGAAGATGATTCCATGGTGATAGTGGCACTGCAGTGGATGATGATGGTGATAATGATGATGATGATGATGTTGCAGATAGAAGAAGATGATTCCATGGTGATAGTGGCACTACAGTGGGTGATGATGATGATGGTGATGATGATGATGTCGCAGATAGAAGAAGATGATTCCATGGTGATAGTGGCACTACAGTGGATGATGATGGTGATAATGATGATGATGATGATGTCGCAGATAGAAGAAGATGATTCCATGGTGATAGTGGCACTACAGTGGATGATGATGGTGATAATGATGATGTCGCAGATAGAAGAAGATGATTCCATGGTGATAGTGGCACTACAGTGGATGATGATGATGATGATGATGTCGCAGATAGAAGAAAATGATTCCATGGTGATAGTTGCATAGTTGATGCGGGCAGTGAAGATGATGATGGTGATGATGATGATGGTGATGATGATGATAGAAGAAGATGATTCCATGGTGATAGTTGCGCGGGCAGTGGATGATGATGGTGATGATGATGATGATGTCGCAGATAGAAGAAGATGATTCCATGGTGATAGTTGCGCGGGCAGTGAGTCACCACAAGTGTCCTGAACTGGACGACACTGTCAGAATTCACCGCTACCAGTCACAGATGGTCATCCACCCACACTCCTCTATTGACCAGGTGATTATTATATAATACTAACCAGTATCATAGCTGTATTATATAATAGTATGCAGTATCATAGCAGACCTGCCTACTGCTACGATTTGGCCGTAGCAGCTACGAAAAATAAAGCTTTGCTACGGAGCTACGGCAACCTTAACATTGCTAACGGAAAAACAAATTGCCGCCGCATTTTATTTTTGCTTATGCCGTTCCCGGTTTTGTCGGTTTCTAAGAGCAGACGCCGTGTCACGCGCGATAACCTAGTCACTTCCGTTTTTATCAAAGTGACTGCGCATGCGTTCTTATTATTTTCTCTGAAAAAAATGGCGGACTCCAGCAGCAGTAGCAATTTGGGAGATATTTCAAACGAAGAAAAACGAACCCAAACCAGAAAACGAAAATCATCTGGCACACCATCTTGTTCTAAGAAAAAACATTGGCCTGCCGCACAAGTTTTTAAAATAGCTTACACGGAGGAGTGGCCTTGCATCGTCAGAAGTTGACTCGGTGCGAACCATGCTCGCTGCAGTGCAACCTCTGCCATGCGGACTTCTCTGTGAATCATGGCGGTAGAGACGATTGCCGTCAACACGTTCAATCGGCGAAACATATTAAGCAGTGAGTTTCGGCTCAGGCAGAGAACAAATCGATTGCCGTTGTTTGTGGATGCTACGGAAAAATTTGCCATGCTACTGAAAATTGATGGCTGGGCTACTGATTGGGAAAATTCCAAGTAGGCAGGTCTGTCATAGCTGTATGGGGTGTCATACACTGTCAGAATTCACCGCTACCAGTCACAGATGGTCATCCACCCACACTCCTCTATTGACCAGGTGATTATTATATAATACTAACCAGTATCATAGCTGTATTATATAATAGTATGCAGTATCATAGCTGTATTATATAATAGTATGCAGTATCATAGCTGTATGGGGTGTCATACACTGTCAGAATTCACCGCTATCAGTCACAGATGGTCATCCACCCACACTCCTCTATTGACCTGGGCCTGTATTCACGTTGAGATAGCATGAGACTTAGCATGATGCTAACTTCAGGGATGTGAGAGTTACGCGTAAACGTGTTAATACGCTTTTTCTATTCGGGAAACCCCACACACAAAAACGAAAGCAAAAAAACGTAATGACGGTCGATTTCGCCGACGTTCCCGTACGCTTACAAACAACCCGAAAGCAGAATTTAGCGCGTAGTACTCTCCCTTGATTGAAAATTGTAAGCTTCTTTGTGATTGGTCAATTTCGCCTAATGACTGCGCGATTCTCATACGCTTGGCATTTGTTTGATGGCGGTGCAGGCGAGTGATCTTGAGCGATTGTTTTATCCGCAACAATGAAAACTATTCATCGCACTGTCGATGTGAATATCGAGGAGACCGACAAAGGATGCCGATACAAATTTGACTGAGCTTGGCTGGATGAAACTGTCGAGGACATTAAGATACGTGTCTGTCAGCGATTTCATCCGGAAAGTTGAATCGGAAACTCAGGAAAGTTGATGTGACGGGCAGTTTTGTGTGAGTGGTGTGACAATACCCTCAGCTATGCAAACAGAGGGAAAGGCTGCTGTGTTTGACCACGCAAAAAAAAAGTTTCGAAGCACGAATTACGCGTTATTTTTGAAATTTTTCAAAGGTGCTTCTTCAAATTCAACTTCATCTTCAACCTCCAATGACTCGTTGAGTGAGAAACACGCACGCACACACACACACACACACACACACAGTTTCCCCTTTTCATACTCTCTCTCTTTCTCTCTGTCACTCTCATTCTCTCACACACCACATTATGCTCTTTACACTCCTGCCACGCAGTCACACACACCACATTATGCTCTTTACACCCCTACCACGCAGTCACACACACCACATTATGCTCTTTACACCCCTACCACGCAGTCACACACACACCACATTATGCTCTTTACACCCCTACTCAGTCACACACACCACATTATGCTCTTTACGCCCCTACCACGCACACACACACATTATGCTCTTTACGCCCCTACACGCAGTCACACACACACATTATGCTCTTTACGCCCCTACCACGCAGTCGCACACACCACATTATGCTCTTTACGCCCCTACCACGCAGTCACACACACCACATTATGCTCTTTACGCCCCTACCACGCAGTCACACACACCACATTATGCTCTTTACGCCCCTACCACGCAGTCACACACACCACATTATGCTCTTTACGCCCCTACCACGCAGTCGCACACACCACATTATGCTCTTTACGCCCCTACCACGCAGTCGCACACACCACATTATGCTCTTTACGCCCCTACCACGCAGTCACACACACCACATTATGCTCTTTACGCCCCTACCACGCAGTCACACACACCACATTATGCTCTTTACGCCCCTACCACGCAGTCACACACACCACATTATGCTCTTTACGCCCCTACCACGCAGTCGCACACACCACATTATGCTCTTTACGCCCCTACCACGCAGTCACACACACCACATTATGCTCTTTACACTTTATGTACACACACACGTACACCACATCTATGCTCTTTACACCCCTACCACGCAGTCCCCACCGGGGGCCCAAAGTGGCCCGTGGATCCAGTAAGCTTTTTTATTTTGGGTCCTCTCACATCCCTGTAACTTAGAAGCTCTTCCATTCCAATGTCCTATAGGATTTAATAGGACTTTTGGAAGAGCTTCTAAGTTAGCATGATGCTAAGTCTCATGCTATCTCAACGTGAATACAGGCCCAGGTGATTATTATATAATAGTATACAGTATCATAACTGTATTATATAATAGTATACAGTATTATAACTATTATATTGTAACAGGGTGCGGAAATGGGGTTAGGGTTGTCCGTGTAGGGGTTCTACTCATCCGCTTCTCGGATCAGTCAGGACTCCAGTCTTGGTTTGATATCTTTATTTATAAAATTATTGTACACTTTGCACGCCTGTAAAAATAAAACATTTGATACCCTCAGTATCTTATAATAAAAGTAAAACACAAATTTAATTATCCAAAACATTTTAATGTGACATTACATTCTCACATCAACTTCTGCAATCACACACATAATACCATAAAGTAACAGCATTCCTAAAATAGCCATTCTATAACAGTCTTGCTTTCCAAATGTTTGAACG
>JAGGCT020004072.1:635974-678653 GCA_017654935.2 Phymorhynchus buccinoides
GCGGACTTCTCTGTGAATCATGGCGGTAGAGACGATTGCCGTCAACACGTTCAATCGGCGAAACATATTAAGCAGTGCGTTTCGGCTCAGGAAGAGAACAAATCGATTGCCGTTGTTTGTGGATGCTACGGAAAAATTTGCCATGCTACTGAAATTGATGGCTGGGCTACTGATTGGGAAAATTCCAAGTAGGCAGGTCTGTCATAGCTGTATGGGGTGTCATACACTGTCAGAATTCACCGCTACCAGTCACAGATGGTCATCCACCCACACTCCTCTATTGACCAGGTGATTATTATATAATACTAACCAGTATCATAGCTGTATTATATAATAGTATGCAGTATCATAGCTGTATTATATAATAGTATGCAGTATCATAGCTGTATGGGGTGTCATACACTGTCAGAATTCACCGCTATCAGTCACAGATGGTCATCCACCCACACTCCTCTATTGACCTGGGCCTGTATTCACGTTGAGATAGCATGAGACTTAGCATGATGCTAACTTCAGGGATGTGAGAGTTACGCGTAAACGTGTTAATACGCTTTTTCTATTCGGGAAACCCCACACACAAAAACGAAAGCAAAAAAACGTAATGACGGTCGATTTCGCCGACGTTCCCGTACGCTTACAAACAACCCGAAAGTAGAATTTAGCGCGTAGTACTCTCCCTTGATTGAAAATTGTAAGCTTCTTTGTGATTGGTCAATTTCGCCTAATGACTGCGCGATTCTCATACGCTTGGCATTTGTTTGATGGCGGTGCAGGCGAGTGATCTTGAGCGATTGTTTTATCCGCAACAATGAAAACTATTCATCGCACTGTCGATGTGAATATCGAGGAGACCGACAAAGGATGCCGATACAAATTTGACTGAGCTTGGCTGGATGAAACTGTCGAGGACATTAAGATACGTGTCTGTCAGCGATTTCATCCGGAAAGTTGAATCGGAAACTCAGGAAAGTTGATGTGACGGGCAGTTTTGTGTGAGTGGTGTGACAATACCCTCAGCTATGCAAACAGAGGGAAAGGCTGCTGTGTTTGACCACGCAAAAAAAAAGTTTCGAAGCACGAATTACGCGTTATTTTTGAAATTTTTCAAAGGTGCTTCTTCAAATTCAACTTCATCTTCAACCTCCAATGACTCGTTGAGTGAGAAACACGCACGCACACGCACACACACACACACAGTTTCCCCTTTTCATACTCTCTCTCTTTCTCTCTGTCACTCTCATTCTCTCACACACCACATTATGCTCTTTACACTCCTGCCACGCAGTCACACACACCACATTATGCTCTTTACACCCCTACCACGCAGTCACACACACCACATTATGCTCTTTACACCCCTACCACGCAGTCACACACACCACATTATGCTCTTTACGCCCCTACCACGCAGTCACACACACCACATTATGCTCTTTACGCCCCTACCACGCAGTCACACACACCACATTATGCTCTTTACGCCCCTACCACGCAGTCGCACACACCACATTATGCTCTACGCCCCTACCACGCAGTCGCACACACCACATTATGCTCTTTACGCCCCTACCACGCAGTCACACACACCACATTATGCTCTTTACGCCCCTACCACGCAGTCACACACACCACATTATGCTCTTTACGCCCCTACCACGCAGTCAGTCACACACCACATTATGCTCTTTACGCCCCTACCACGCAGTCGCACACACCACATTATGCTCTTTACGCCCCTACCACGCAGTCGCACACACCACATTATGCTCTTTACGCCCCTACCACGCAGTCACACACACCACATTATGCTCTTTACACCCCTACCACGCAGTCACACACACCACATTATGCTCTTTACGCCCCTACCACGCAGTCACACACACCACATTATGCTCTTTACGCCCCTACCACGCAGTCGCACACACCACATTATGCTCTTTACACGCCCCTACCACGCAGTCACACACACCACATTATGCTCTTTACACTTTATTTACACACAGTCACACACCACATTATGCTCTTTACACCCCTACCACGCAGTCCCCACCGGGGGCCCAAAGTGGCCCGTGGATCCAGTAAGCTTTTTTATTTTGGGTCCTCTCACATCCCTGTAACTTAGAAGCTCTTCCATTCCAATGTCCTATAGGATTTAATAGGACTTTTGGAAGAGCTTCTAAGTTAGCATGATGCTAAGTCTCATGCTATCTCAACGTGAATACAGGCCCAGGTGATTATTATATAATAGTATACAGTATCATAACTGTATTATATAATAGTATACAGTATTATAACTATTATATTGTAACAGGGTGCGGAAATGGGGTTAGGGTTGTCCGTGTAGGGGTTCTACTCATCCGCTTCTCGGATCAGTCAGGACTCCAGTCTTGGTTTGATATCTTTATTTATAAAATTATTGTACACTTTGCACGCCTGTAAAAATAAAACATTTGATACCCTCAGTATCTTATAATAAAAGTAAAACATAAATTTAATTATCCAAAACATTTTAATGTGACATTACATTCTCACATCAACTTCTGCAATCACACACATAATACCATAAAGTAACAGCATTCCTAAAATAGCCATTCTATAACAGTCTTGCTTTCCAAATGTTTGAACGGATTTCTAAACACACAAACCGGACAGGAATTACCCAAATTCCCGGTAGCAGTAAAACAACAGATTTCGCAAACCGGACAGGAATGACCCAAATTCCCGGTAGCAGTAAAACAACAGATTTCGCAACTCGCAAACCGGACAGGAATGACCCAAATTCCCGGTAGCAGTAAAACAACAGATTTCGCAACTTGCAAACCGGACAGGAATGACCCAAATTCCCGGTAGCAATATAAAAACTCTGATTATAACCACTAAACCGACCACACTGAACAGACTATGCTAATTGCAGAGCACTAGCAACTTGACACAGGACTCTTAACAAGTAACTGTAACCAGTGCGCCATTCAATCTACATGAGGCTACTCCATCAGCCCACACCAGAGTCTATCTTACCACGCAGACAAATGAAAGGTTATGCACGTCGGTATAAATAATCCTAATAAAGAATACACTATGTTTAAGAACAATGACTTGTGCACAGTAACAGCATGTGAAAGTGAAAAAGACCTAGGGGTGATATTTGACAAGGATTTGTCCTTCAATAGTCATATCCAAACTTGCGTAAGTAAGGCTAATCAAATGATAGGTTTAATTAAAAGAACATTTATTAATATTGACTACAACATTTTTTCAAAACTGTATAAAGCTTTAGTGAGGCCGCATGTAGAGTATGGCAATACAATATGGTACCCTAAGTATAAATATCAATCAAAAGCAATTGAGAAGGTTCAACGCAGGGCAACAAAATTGGTTAAGGGATGTAAAAGCATGACCTATGAAAATAGACTTTTGTATTTAAATTTGTACTCACTTAAAGGAAGAAGGGTAAGGGGAGACCTTATAAGATATTCAATGGCCTTGTTGATTTATCTTGGAATAACATATTTAAATCACCTCAATGCAGTACAACAAGAAATTCATACGGGAAAGTTTTTATTAAGCAATGTAAAACTAACACTAGAAAAAATTGTTTTACTAACAGAGTTGCAAATTGTTGGAATGATTTAACTTTTGATTTAAAATGTGCACCTAATGTTAATATATTCAAAAATCGTCTTGATAATTCTCCAAAATTAGTAAATGTATTTAGAAGCATTGATTATTAATTTTTGTATTATAGGAAAATTCAACCGTAAAACCTTGACCGCTAAAAAGAAGAAAAAAAATTAAATAAATTAATTTTTTTTTTTAAATATCAAATTGGAAATCGATGGGACTGCTAAAAAGCTTAACGGCTTGATTAGTCCCTATTCTACTATTACTACTACTATGGGGCTCTTAACGAGGAACTGAACTCAGTGGAACCTTTGACCTCAGTCCACACTGTACAGACCATGCTGAAGTTTTGTAGTAAATGTCATTCAAATTCTTACTCCCAAACAATCTGTAAAGTTAACTACATGGTGTTATAAAATATCAATATATGCCACAATGAACTGTACACTATCAGTTACCATTTGCACAGTCACATAAATCGACTTCACTTTCAGCTCCACACAACTTGCATCTAGTTGATCTACAAACAAATCCTATCTCCATTAAATACAGCTAAGAACTTTCACTCTTAAAAACGCTGAATTTTATAACATTTTCCTTTTAAAACATTCCATTTCCATACAAAAGTTTAATGCTGCACTCTGTTTTAGTGAGGAGAAATTTAGATATTTCTTTTGTATTTAAACTTCCATTGTTCACTCAAATCTACGCTTTTCACCGAGAGAAAGAGAGAGACAGAGAGAGAGAGAGAGAGACAGACAGACAGACAGACAGTGAGACAGAAATAGTAAGACAGGGAGAGAGAAAGAGAAGGAAAAGAACGAAACAGAGCAGAGTTCACAACCACGTTACTCATGTTTCTCCCGAATATAAACTAAAACTTGTTGTTGGTTGATAGTCACAGTCTGAGTGCCAACATGAAAACTCCAGAACATCTAAGCTTAAAATGCATTAGTAAATACTTCAACTTTGTTCATAACATCACTAGAATGTACTCACTATGACAACCAGTGGGCTCCCAAAACAGCAAACTGCTTCTAGCAGACTGAAAGGTGACACAACTTTTAAACTAGTGACCAGCTGCTATCAGCACTGAGTTTTCATTTTGAATACATCACGTGATCTCTGTGCCTACAAAATTATAATTCAATTTTTTCTAAATTTTATTATTAAATTTCTGAACAAACTAAAAAAATTCTAAATTGTACAATAGCTTTATCTATAGATTTACTAATTACATTTTATAGTAATACTTTAAATTTATTTATTATTTGTTAGAATTAGTTTTACCAAATCTAAGATTTATATGTGACCATGTGGTTGCACACCATAGATACAAAAATTGCCAAAACGACCTACTGGGCGAACCCTCACAATATAATAGTATACAGTGCCATAACTGTATTATATAATAGTGTACAGTATCATAACTGTATTATATAATAGTATACAGTATTATAACTATTATATAATAAAAGTAGTAACAGTATCATAGCAGTATCATAGCTGGGGGGGGGGGGGGGGGGTGTCATACACTGTGGCCTCAACATCCACCCTCACTCTATTGACCAGCTGAATATTATTACATAGTATACAGTATCATAGCTGTATGGGGTGTCATGCACTGTAGTGTCCTGAACATCCACCCTCACTCTATTGACCAGGTGATTATTATTACATAGTATACAGTATCATAGCTGTATGGGGTGTCATGCACTGTAGTGTCCTGACATCCACCCTCACTATATTGACCAGCTGAATATTATTACATAGTATACAGTATCATAGCTGTATGGGGTGTCATACACTGTAGTGTCCTGAACATCCACCCTCACTCTATTGACCAGCTGAATATTATTACATAGTATACAGTATCATAGCTGTATGGGGTGTCATACACTGTAGTGTCCTGAACATCCACCCTCACTCTATTGACCAGCTGAATATTATTACATAGTATACAGTATCATAGCTGTATGGGGTTTCATACACTGTAGTGTCATGAACATCCACCCTCACTCTATTGACCAGGTGATTATTATTACATAGTATACAGTATCATAGCTGTATGGGGTGTCATACACTGTAGAGTCATAAACATCCACCCTCACTCTATTGCCCAGGTGATTATTATTACATAGTATACAGTATCATAGCTGTATGGGGTTTCATACACTGTAGTGTCATGAACATCCACCCTCACTCTATTGACCAGGTGATTATTATTACATAGTATACAGTATCATAGCTGTATGGGGGGTGTCATGCACTGTAGAGTCATGAACATCCACCCTCACTCTATTGACCAGCTGATTATTATTACATAGTATACAGTATCATAGCTGTATGGGGTGTCATACACTGTAGTGTCCTGAACATCCACCCTCACTCTATTGACCAGGTGAATATTATTACATGTACATAGTATACAGTATCATAGCTGTATGGGGTGTCATACACTGTAGAGTCATGAACATCCACCCTCACTCTATTGACCAGGTGATTATTATTACATAGTATACAGTATCGTAGCTGTATGGGGTGTCATACACTGTGGCCTCAACATCCACCCTCACTCTATTGACCAGCTGAATATTATTACATAGTATACAGTATCATAGCTGTATGGGGTTTCATACACTGTAGAGTCATGAACATCCACCCTCACTCTATTGACCAGGTGATTATTATTACATAGTATACAGTATCATAGCTGTATGGGGTATCATGCACTGTAGTCTCAACATCCACCCTCATAGCACCTTTGACCAGGTGATTATTATTACATAGTATACAGTATAATAATAATAATAATAATAATGATTTTATTTGATATAGCGCTATCAATCCACACTATCAGTATGCTCTGTGCGCTTTACAAATTGAAATATAAATAAAACATCAGACTAAAATAAGAAAATAACGAATAGTATACACTTGATAAGACAATACAAGATAACATGGTCCACATACTACAACTGACAACACATTCATACGATAACAACAGATTAAAACTTACTTACTAAAACATGATAGGCATATGACATACACTTCGTAATAGCACACATGAAAACGTAAGATAATATGATTTACAAACTTACAATAGACTACACATTCGGAGATAGTTAAATATTGCGTGTTAAAACATAATAACTATATAAAGCATTTTTAATAGGATCATACATAAGCAATGTACATGTAAAATGATGCACATACCCACAATAGACAAGACATTCCTAAGATAACAACAGATTAAGACGAGCCGACTCAAAACAACATAAGAACGCAAAATTACACGCCCACACCAACAGATGTGGGCATACACATATACTCCCAATACAAACATACATGCGCGCCCTGCACACACAGACACACACACACACACACACGTACGCATGCAAGCACACATGCATGTATATCCAAACCATCATTTTCCTCACTCTGGGGGATCAGTCAAGATATTTATGGAAGAGGTGGGTTTTCAGCTGAGGTTTGGAGGGAGGTGTTTTTTCTGATAGAAAGAGGTAGAGAGTTCCAAGTTGTAGGTCTAGACACAGAGAAAGATTTTTTACCACAGGAATTCAAAGAGTATCTAGGGACAGTAAGCAGAGAAGAGTCTTGTGATCTCAGTGCTCTAGAAGGCATGTAAGGCTGAAGGAGGTCAGAAAGATATGAGGGCACACATTCAGAGTTGAGGCATTGAAAGCAGAGAGTGGCTAGTTTGTACTCAATTCTGGCCTTAACAGGCAGCCAGTGAAGGGCACGCAGAAGAGGGGTTGCATGATCATGTCTCGACTTTCGCAAGACAAGTCTTGCAGCATGATTTTTTTTTTTTTTAAGCTTACACAGTTTGTCATTAGAAAGACCTATGAGCAGAGAATTGCAGTAATCAAGGCGAGAGAGGATGGAAGCAACAGCGAGTTTGTTAGCAGCGTCAACAGACAGGAAAGGGCGGATTTTACTTAATTTGCGAAGCTGAAAGTGGAGAGCCTTACATAACTGATTAACGTGAGTGTCCATGGTAAGAGAAGGATCAAGATATGCACCCAGATTGCGAACCGAAGATGAAAATGGAATTTCACAACCGGACACAACAACAGAACTAACAGGAGTTTGTTCAAGTTTGTGTTTGGTTCCAATCAAAATCAGTTCGGTTTTATCGTCGTTCATTTTTAGCTTGTTATCTTTCATCCATGATGCTACATTCTCCATACAAGATGTAATGTCAGAGGTTAGGCGAGGAAAATTAGAAGGAGAGACAGAATCATGCATTTGCGAATCGTCGGCAAAGAAATGGTAATGAGATAATGTCTGTCTAATAACTAGGCTAAGCTGCTGTGTGTACATAGTGAACAAGACCACTCAAGTATGACCTGAACCAGTTCATAACAATACCATCACACCCAAACGTAGCATGCAATTTGTTCAGAAGAATATCATGGTCTATCGTGTCGAACGCAGCGGATAGATCGAGCAATGAGAGGATGGATACCTTTCCTGCATTGACTCCTGTAAGAGGTCATTGACCACGCGCAGTAAGGCTGTTTCTGTACTATGACCCTTACGATATGCTGACTGGAATGGCTCCAGGAGACCATGAGTCTCCAGGTGATTCAGCAATTGGGTAAGTACAATGCGCTCTAGCACTTTGGACAGAAATGGTAGGTTTGAAACGGGCCTATAATTTTTTAGTATTTCGGGATCTAAGTTGGATTTCTGTAAGAGGGGGGACACCAAAGTATGCTTGAACGACTGTGGTACTGTGCCTGAAGTTAGAGAGACGTTCATTATGTTGGTTATGGTAGGGAGCAGTTCTTCTAAGCAGTCCAGTAAAAGAGAGTACGGAATGGGGTCGAGATCACACGACTTTTTAGGCATCTTAAGGATGACTTTTTTCACTTGATCACAGGTCACTGTTTGGAAATTAACAAATCTAGTTCCGACAAAGCTCTCTGCGTGATCATGATCGGACGGGGAATTTAGCTTGTTCCTGATTGCTTCGATTTTGTTCATGAAAAATTAATTAAACTTATCAGAGATCTGCTCAAGAGGAATACTACTGGGTAATATGCTTCGCACATCCCCACCTGTCATCTGACTGGCCAAACGAAACAACTCCCGGGAGGAAGTGGCGTCCACAATCCGATCACACACATACTTTCTCTTGGCCTCGCGGATCAAGTAATTGACGGCATTACGAAGGCACGCGTATATCTGTCTGAAAACTTCTAGTTCAGACTTCCGACATCTGCGCTCGGCCGATCGACGGTCCTGCTTTGCCTCTTTTATTTCTAGAGACATCCAGGGCGCGCTAACACGGTCTGACACACAGCGCGTCACGAGGGGGGCATGTTGATCAAGAACCTCACGGAGAGTAGTGCTATAAGTGACAGGTTCTTTGATACAGGGGTTGGTGCTTAGAGTTGCTGATACATCAGCTTTAAAATGATCGGAGTCGATAGACTTCATGTTGCGAGAGCACACAGTTTTCTTTGCTTTAGTTGGCTTCGTCAGCTTAACTCTCTTGTGCGGTGAACGGTCGTGAACGGTCAAAAAAAAATCGGATCAGAAACGTCTAGAACGTTCGGGAACGTACGGATTCCACGTGGCCGGTTTGGGCGCTTCCATTTTGTTTCTATCACATGGCAGTCACGTGAGCGCTTCAGCCTCGCTTTCGCTATAGATTACACTTCCGTCCTGTTGCTTGCAATGGCTTCTAGGCCGATTGGTTTGAAAGATATGAATTTTTGAAAATTAGTGACCGACTTCGGCATTTTCGCGATTTTTCCAATATGGATGACGAACAGTTATGGCGTCCATTGACTGAGGAAAGCAATGAATAGTCCTATTTTTGTGAAAGATGGGACTTATGAGATCGCGAAGTGATGAGTAAGGAGTGTATTCTGACCTATTTCGGCAGCGAGCTTGTGTTTGTTCGATCGATGCTAATTTTTGAAGTCGTGTTACTTACTGACATCGGCATTTTCCCGACTTTTACATCATGGATGATGAGTCGTTATTGCATCCACTGAGTGATGACAGCGATGAAAATTCCCTTTTTTTGTGAAAGATAGGAATTATAAGATCGTGAAGTGAAACTTACTGAAAGGGTAAGTGAATGGTTTTGATCTACATTTCCATTTCAGTCGTCTTAGGCTTCAACAGTCTGCAAAAGTAGGCAGTGAATGACTAGTGAATGCAGTTTGCGAATACACTTTGGCATTTTGATTTTTTTTGTGGAGCCATGCATCCCCATAACATCTTGGAATTCCTTTTGCAACTCAGACAGACATCTCGGCAACACATTCAAAGCAAAAAAACACACAAAATCTGGTAGGGTATATTTTATTTTATTATTTTTCCGACGCTACCCCGCCTTTTGTACGGAGTGACGTCCCTTGGGTTAGGATTTCAGAGGTGATTGAGAGCACAGAGCGTCAGGCACAAGAGGGTTAAGATCAAAGGAGATAACAAAATGATCGGATATCAATTTATCTTCTACGATCACATTCATGACATCATTTTCTCTGTTAGTTATGAGCCAGTCTAGTGTGTGCCCACGGCGGTGGGTGGGGACCTTCACAAGTTGTTGTAAACCATGATTATCAAGCAAAGTCTTCAAAGCATTGACATACAAATCAGAGGAGGAATCAAAATGGAAATTCACGTCACCTGCAATGAAAAGGTTAGTACAAGAAACGAGGGAAGAAAGCATGTCGCCGAAATCACTAATAAACATTCTGTTAGTCAATCCATTCTTTTTGTTGGGCGGAGGTCTATAAACAGTCAGAAAGACAACATTTTGGTTATGAAAACACAGCCGATGTATGGGGGGTGTCATACACTGTGGCCTGAACATCCACCCTCACTCTATTGACCAGCTGATTATTATTACATAGTATACAGTATCATAGCTGTATGGGGTGTCATACACTGTAGAGTCATGAACATCCACCCTCACTCTGTTGACCAGCTGAATATTATTACATAGTATACAGTATCATATCTGTATGGGGTGTCATACACTGTAGTCATGAACATCCACCCTCACTCTATTGACCAGCTGAATATTATTACATAGTATACAGTATCATAGCTGTATGGGGTATCATACACTGTAGAGTCATGAACATCCACCCTCACTCTATTGACCAGCTGAATATTATTACATAGTATACAGTATCATAGCTGTATGGGGTGTCATACACTGTGGCCTCAACATCCACCCTCACTCTATTGACCAGCTGAATATTATTACACAGTATACAGTATCATAGCTGTATGGGGTATCATACACTGTAGTGTCCTGAACATCCACCCTCACTCTATTGACCAGCTGAATATTATTACATAGTATACAGTATCATAGCTGTATGGGGTGTCATACACTGTAGTGTCCTGAACATCCACCCTCACTCTATTGACCAGGTGATTATTATTACATAGTATACAGTATCATAGCTGTATGGGGTTTCATACACTGTAGAGTCATGAACATCCACCCTCACTCTATTGACCAGCTGAATATTATTACATAGTATACAGTATCATAGCTGTATGGGGTGTCATACACTGTAGTGTCATGAACATCCACCCTCACTCTATTGACCAGCTGAATATTATTACATAGTATACAGTATCATAGCTGTATGGGGTATCATACACTGTAGAGTCATGAACATCCACCCTCACTCTATTGACCAGCTGAATATTATTACATAGTATACAGTATCATAGCTGTATGGGGTTTCATACACTGTAGAGTCATGAACATCCACCCTCCCTCTATTGACCAGGTGATTATTATTACATAGTATACAGTATCATAGCTGTATGGGGTGTCATACACTGTGGCCTCAACATCCACCCTCACTCTATTGACCAGCTGATTATTATTACATAGTATACAGTATCATAGCTGTATGGGGTGTGTCATACACTGTAGTGTCCTGAACATCCACCCTCACTCTATTGACCAGCTGATTATTATTACATAGTATACAGTATCATAGCTGTATGGGGTGTCATACACTGTAGTGTCATGAACATCCACCCTCATAGCACCTTTGACCAGCTGATTATTATTAGTATACAGTATCATAGCTGTATGGGGTGTGTCATACACTGTAGTGTCCTGAACATCCACCCTCATAGCACCTTTGACCAGTAGTTCACCTACTATATTGTTGTTATGTTATATTACAGAATGGATTCACCTACTATATTGATGTTATATTACAGAGTGGGTTCACCTACTATATTGTTATGTTATATTACAGAATGGATTCACCTACTATATTGTTATGTTATATTACAGAATGGATTCACCTACTATATTGTTATGTTATATTACAGAGTGGATTCACCTACTATATTGTTATGTTATATTACAGAATGGATTTACCTACTATATTGTTGTTATGTTATATTACAGAATGGGTTCACCTACTATATAGTATATTGTTATGTTATATTACAGAATGGATTCACCTACTATATTGTTGTTATGTTATATTACAGAGTGGGTTCACCTACTATATTGTTATGTTATATTACAGAATGGGTTCACCTACTATATTGTTGTTATGTTATATTACAGAGTGGATTCACCTACTATATTGTTGTTATGTTATATTACAGAATGGATTCACCTACTATATTGTTGTTATGTTATATTACAGAGTGGATTCACCTACTATATTGTTGTTATGTTATATTACAGAATGGGTTCACCTACTATATTGTTATGTTATATTACAGAATGGATTCACCTACTATATTGTTGTTATGTTATATTACAGAATGGGTTCACCTACTATATTGTTATCTTATATTACAGAATGGATTCACCTACTATATTGTTATGTTATATTACAGAATGGATCCACCTACTACATTGTTGTTATGTTATATTACAGTGGGTTCACCTACTATATTGTTATGTTATATTACAGAGTGGATTCACCTACTATATTGTTATGTTATATTACAGAATGGATTCACCTACTATATTATGTTATATTACAGAATGGGTTCACCTACTATATTGTTGTTATGTTATATTACAGAGTGGGTTCACCTACTATATTGTTATGTTATATTACAGAATGGATTCACCTACTATATTGTTATGTTTATATTACAGAATGGGTTCACCTACTATATTGTTGTTATGTTATATTACAGAATGGATTCACCTACTATATTGTTATGTTTATATTACAGAATGGATTCACCTACTATATTGTTATGTTATAATACAGAATGGATTCACCTACTATTTTGTTATGTTATATTACAGAATGGGTTCACCTACTATATTATGTTATATTACAGAATGGGTTCACCTACTATATTGTTGTTATGTTATATTACAGAATGGGTTCACCTACTATATTATGTTATATTACAGAGTGGGTTCACCTACTATATTGTTGTTATGTTATATTACAGAATGGATTCACCTACTATATTGTTGTTATGTTATATTACAGAATGGATTCACCTACTATATTGTTATGTTATATTACAGAATGGATTCACCTACTACATTATGTTAAATTACAGAATGGGTTCACCTACTATATTGTTATGTTATATTACAGAATGGGTTCACCTACTATATTATGTTATATTACAGAGTGGGTTCACCTACTATATTGTTATGTTATATTACAGAATGGGTTCACCTACTATATTATGTTATATTACAGAGTGGGTTCACCTACTAGATGAATTACTTTGATGACCCGAAGACTCAGCTATTGATAATATTGTTGTTATGTTATATTACAGAATGGATTCACCTACTACATGAATTACTTTGATGACCCGAAGACTCAGCTGTTGATAATATTGATAATATTGTTATGTTATATTACAGAATGGATTCACCTACTACATGAATTACTTTGATGACCCGAAGACTCAGCTGCCCAGTCTCTGCTACAGTTGGCTTGCTAGTACAGGTAAATAATGATGTGTGTGAGTGAGTGTGGGTGTGCCTGTGTGTGTGTCTGGCTGTGTGTGTGTCTGGCTGTGTGTGTGTCTGTGTCACTTTGATTGTCCGTGTGTGCATCCATTGATTATCCTCATAATAATGAGGATAATGATGACAGTTATAATGATGATCACCATGGTGTTGATGATAATAATGATGATCGTGGTGATGATGATAATGATAATTTATGATGATGTGTCATTTTCTACCATTTAATAAATCATGATTTAGAGCAGGATTGTTTGTGTCTGTTGGCCTTAGAAATGTACTGTCCTTCCTCTGTCCATGTTGTGTATATTGTGCTTTATCTATATCCATTGATTGTTAATGTCTGTTGGCCTTAGAAATGTACTGTCCTTCCTCTGTCTGTCCATGTTATATATATTGTGCTTTATCTATATTCATTGATTGTTTGTGTCTGTTGGCCTTGGAAATGTACTGTCCTTCCTCTGTCCATGTTGTGTATATTGTGCTTTATCTATATCCATTGATTGTTAATGTCTGTTGGCCTTAGAAATGTACTGTCCTTCCTCTGTCCTTGTTATGTATATTGTGCTTTATCTATATCCATTGATTGTTAATGTCTGTTGGCCTTGGAAATGTACTGTCCTTCCTCTGTCCATGTTGTGTATATTGTGCTTTATCTATATCCATTGATTGTTAATGTCTGTTGGCCTTAGAAATGTACTGTCCTTCCTCTGTCCATGTTATGTATATTGTGCTTTATCTATATCCATTGATTGTTAATGTCTGTTGGCCTTAGAAATGTACTGTCCTTCCTCTGTCCATGTTATGTATATTGTGCTTTATATCTATATCCATTGATTGTTAATGTCTGTTGGCCTTAGAAATGTACTGTCCTTCCTCTGTCTGTCCTGTCCTATATCCATTGATTGTTAATGTCTGTTGGCCTTAGAAATGTACTGTCCTTCCTCTGTCTGTCCATGTTATATATATTGTGCTTTATCTATATCCATTGATTGTTAATGTCTGTTGGCCTTAGAAATGTACTGTCCTTCCTCTGTCTGTCCATGTTATATATATTGTGCTTTATCTATATCCATTGATTGTTAATGTCTGTTGGCCTTAGAAATGTACTGTCCTTCCTCTGTCTGTCCATGTTATATATATTGTGCTTTATATCTATATCCATTGATTGTTAATGTCTGTTGGCCTTGGAAATGTACTGTCCTTCCTCTGTCCTTGTTATGTATATTGTGCTTTATCTAAAAAAACATTTCACGACGGAAGAAGTCATCAATGAAATCTTCATGGATTAACTCAGCGAGGAAGACGACGAAGAATCGAGTGACGATTCTAGTAGCGATGTTTACGATTATTTAGATGCAAATGTTGCCGAAAATGAGGAAAACATCGCTGTAGCAGACGACAATGTCCAGCAGAATGAAAATGCCCATTCTTTGCTCATCAATGCGACAAGAAATGGTAATCAAAACGCTCGTGGTCGAAACATACGAGGGCGTGGAAGAGTTGCGGGAAGAGGTTGAGTTACCAGTCACTCAGTGAGTGTGTGTGTGTTCGTGTGGGTGCGTGTGTGTGAGAGAGAGAGAGCCATTCAGTGACTGAGTGTGAGTGTGTGCCACTCAGTGTGTGTGTTTGTCACTCAGTAAGTGTGTGTGTGTGAGAGAGTGTGTGTGCGTGCGTGCATGTGTGTGTGTGCATGCGTGCATGTGTGTGTGTGTGCATGCGTGTGTGCATGTGCGTGTGTGTAGTACATGTATTTACATGTATTTTGCACTATTTTGCAAAGTGTCAATCACATCCATTTAGAAACAAGCATGAGAGAGCACTTTCCATGACATACCCTGACTTTTCCTGCACACGCCTAAAATTATTTGGTCCAAGGGGAGGCAATCCGTCCACATTACTAAGTCAGAATAGGGTTAATCACTTAATGTCTGTTGGCCTTGGAAATGTACTGTCCTTCCTCTGTCCATGTTGTGTATATTGTGCTTTATCTATATCCATTGATTGTTAATGTCTGTTGGCCTTGGAAATGTACTGTCCTTCCTCTGTCCATGTTGTGTATATTGTGCTTTATCTATATCCATTGATTGTTAATGTCTGTTGGCCTTAGAAATGTACTGTCCTTCCTCTGTCTGTCCATGTTATGTATATTGTGCTTTATCTATATCCATTGATTGTTAATGTCTGTTGGCCTTGGAAATGTACTGTCCTTCCTCTGTCTGTCCATGTTATATATATTATCACTATCAGTTATTGGGATTTGCGAGTGTGATATTGCTTTTATCCTATCTCTCGTGGCTCCGACCTCGTGTGATAAACAGCAAGCCACGAGAGATAGGATAAAAGCAATATCACACTCGCAAATCCTAATAACGGATATATACCGATATTTTACCTATTTCAGGTGATAATCAAACACGCAACGAAGAAGCGAGACGGCCATGCATGCAGATCTAAAATAATACTAACCACTTCACCGTAGCAAGAAAATCCCACTCATCCACAAATAATATAGTTCTCCAAGTTAGAAAGTCGTGAGCTATTTTGATCTTGCACATTGATACATTATGAAAGGAAACTGATTATTAATCGAAACATGAACCTACTAGAATTTGCTGTATAAAAAATAGCCTTTACAATGACATATCCGTTTTACACTGCAATCACAGGCCATAGTTATTGTCATTTCCCCAATGACGAACTTTCAATGATGACGTAATTTCAGTGATTGCGTAAGTTCACTAAGATGACGTTTTTTGGTGTCCTGCTCAGAAGGCGCTATTTTGACACTAATTTGAGCATAGGTTGCCAGCCGCTATTTTTATAATTTGCAATTTCACTAAAAGTTACTATTCACAATTATTTTTTCAATGTAAAATGTTCATCAGAAACAACTTTTTGCATTTATCGGGTTAAGGCATAGGGTTAGGAGTATGTTTGGGCTTTTTGTTTTACTAAACATCACTTGATGCAAATAAAGAAAATATGGCTTGAGTACTGCAGATAGTCGCATGCGAGTGTACCTTGATGTGCGATAATGATAATGATATGTCAAGATAAATAACTGTGACGTCAAGTTTCTAATAGCAACGGTGTATTCTTACACGCGTTTACACTAAGCCTATGGGTTAATATACGCAAATGATATGTCAAGACATTGTTTTATATCACACGCTTCCAGGCCTCTAAGCACTACTTGAAGATCGGTATATTGTGCTTTATCTATATCCATTGATTGTTAATGTCTGTTGGCCTTGGAAATGTACTGTCCTTCCTCTGTCTGCCCATGTTATATATATTGTGCTTTATCTATATCCATTGATTGTTAATGTCTGTTGGCCTTAGAAATGTACTGTCCTTCCTCTGTCTGTCCATGTTATATATATTGTGCTTTATCTATATGTCTGCCCATGTTATATATATTGTGCTTTATCTATATCCATTGATTGTTAATGTCTGTTGGCCTTGGAAATGTACTGTCCTTCCTCTGTCTGCCCATGTTATATATATTGTGCTTTATCTATATCCATTGATTGTTAATGTCTGTTGGCCTTAGAAATGTACTGTCCTTCCTCTGTCTGCCCATGTTATATATATTGTGCTTTATCTATATCCATTGATTGTTAATGTCTGTTGGCCTTAGAAATGTACTGTCCTTCCTCTGTCTGCCCATGTTATATATATTGTGCTTTATCTATATCCATTGATTGTTAATGTCTGTTGGCCTTAGAAATGTACTTAATGATGGTGATGGTGATGATAATAATGATGATGATGATGATGATGATGACGATGACAGGTGTACCAGACTTTGTGGAACGCCTGCACTCAGCCTCCAAGGTGATGCAGCAACGCACTCAACGCGGATACCATGATGATGATGATCATGATGATGATGATGACAATGACAGGTGTACCAGACTTTGTGGAACGCCTGCACTCCCCCAAGGTGATGCAGCAACGCACTCAACGCGGATACCATGATGATAATAATGATGATGGTGATGATGACAGGTGTACCAGACTTTGTGGAACGCCTGCACTCAGCCTCCAAGGTGATGCAGCAACGCACTCAACGCGGATACCATGATGATAATAATGATGATGGTGATGATGACAGGTGTACCAGACTTTGTGGAACGCCTGCACTCAGCCTCCAAGGTGATGCAGCAACGCACTCAACGCGGATACCATGATGATAATAATGATGATGGTGATGATGACAGGTGTACCAGACTTTGTGGAACGCCTGCACTCAGCCTCCAAGGTGATGCAGCAACGCACTCAACGCGGATACCATGATGATAATAATGATGATAATGACGATGATGACAGGTGTACCAGACTTTGTGGAACGCCTGCACTCAGCCTCCAAGGTGATGCAGCAACGCACTCAACGCGGATACCATGATGATGATGATGATGACAGGTGTACCAGACTTTGTGGAACGCCTGCACTCAGCCTCCAAGGTGATGCAGCAACGCACTCAACGCGGATACCATGATGATAATAATGATGATGGTGATGATGACAGGTGTACCAGACTTTGTGGAACGCCTGCACTCAGCCTCCAAGGTGATGCAGCAACGCACTCAACGCGGATACCATGATGATAATAATGATGATGGTGATGATGACAGGTGTACCAGACTTTGTGGAACGCCTGCACTCAGCCTCCAAGGTGATGCAGCAACGCACTCAACGCGGATACCATGATGATAATAATGATGATGACAGGTGTACCAGACTTTGTGGAACGCCTGCACTCAGCCTCCAAGGTGATGCAGCAACACACTCAACATGGATACCATGGTGATAATAATGATGATAATGACGATGATGACAGGTGTACCAGACTTTGTGGAACGCCTGCACTCAGCCTCCAAGGTGATGCAGCAACGCACTCAACGCGGATACCAGCCCAACATCTCCCTGTCTTCCCACAATGCCGAGCAGAAGGACAAAGATACTGCAGATGGCAAAGTTCCCAACATGCAACAGTACGCCTAGGACAACTTCCGGTCTGGAATTCCTCCCAACATGCAACAGTACGCCTAGGACAACTTCCGGCCTGGAATTACTCCCAACATGCAACAGTACACCTAGGACAACTTCCGGTCTGGAATTCCTCCCAACATGCAACAGTACACCTAGGACAACTTCCAGTCTGGAATTCTTCCCAACATGCAACAGTACGCCTAGGACAACTTCCGGCCTGGAATTCCTCCCAACATACAACAGTACACCTAGGACAACTTCCGGTCTGGAATTCCTCCCAACATGCAACAGTACGCCTAGGACAACTTCCGGTCTGGAATTCCTCCCAAGATGCAACAGTATGCCTAGGACAACTTCCGGTCTGGAATTCCTCCCAACATGCAACAGTACGCCTAGGACAACTTCCGGCCTGGAATTCCTCCCAACATGCAACAGTTATGTAAACTCTTTGAGGTCCACTTCCTGTCTGCGTGTGGTATGAGAGATAAATACAATGGAACCGGTGTTGTGTTATGTGATGTGATGTTGGGTTTATCATGTATTAAACCATTCGTACGTTTCTACTATGCACTGGAATTAAGCTGAAAATGGGTTCTTGAGGTGCATGTTTTTGTTTGTTGGTTGTTGTTTTTTTGGGGGTGCAGGGTGCATATTTTTTCTTCTGTGTATCCTGGCCACATACCCAGCTGCATTCAGCCAACAGTCTGATTTCTGTGTATCCTGGCCACATGTCCATGATGGGTCTCCCCGCTGCATTCAGCCAACAGTCTGATTTCTGTGTATCCTGGCCACATGTCCATGATGGGTCTCCCCGCTGCATTCAGCCAACAGTCTGATTTCTGTGTATCCTGGCCACATGTCCATGATGGGTCTCCCCGCTGCATTCAGCCAACAGTCTGATTTATGTGTGCCTGGCAGTGAGTTTTGTTTGGCTTCACAAATGAAGATTATGGTGGTGTAGGTCCATGTAGACTGCAGGCTGTAGTGATCTACTGTGAGCCTGGCAGTGAGTTTTGTCCATGGCTTAGCTTCACAAATGAAGATTATGGTGGTGTAGGTCCATGTAGACTGCAGGCTGTAGTGATCTGCTGTGTGTCTGGCAGTGAGTTTTGTCCATGGCTTAGCTTCACAAATGAAGATTATGGTGGTGTAGGTCCATGTAGACTGCAGGCTGTAGTGATCTGCTGTGTGTCTGGCAGTGAGTTTTGTCCATGGCTTAGCTTCACAAATGAAGATTATGGTGGTGTAGGTCCAAGTAGACTGCAGGCTGTAGTGATCTGCTGTGTGTCTGGCAGTGAGTTTTGTCCATGGCTTAGCTTCACAAATGAAGATTATGGTGGTGTAGGTCCAAGTAGACTGCAGGCTGTAGTGATCTGCTGTGTGTCTGGCAGTGAGTTTTGTCCATGGCTTAGCTTCACAAATGAAGATTATGGTGGTGTAGGTCCATGTAGACTGCAGGCTGTAGTGATCTACTGTGAGCCTGGCAGTGAGTTTTGTCCATGGCTTAGCTTCACAAATGAAGATTATGGTGGTGTAGGTCCATGTAGACTGCAGGCTGTAGTGATCTACTGTGAGCCTGGCAGTGAGTTTTGTCCATGGCTTAGCTTCACAAATGAAGATTATGGTGGTGTAGGTCCATGTAGACTGCAGGCTGTAGTGAGCCCCTGTGTGTCACGTCAGAGACATCATTCCAATCCTTTGGAGTCATGTCGGAGACATTCTGACACTGTTTCAATCCTTTGGAGTCACGTCGGAGAGACATCATTCTGACACTGTTTCAATCCTTTGGAGTCATGTCGGAGACATCATTCTGACACTGTTTCAATCCTGTGGAGTTTCGTCGGAGATGTCATTCCGACACTGTTCCAATCCTTTGGAGTCACATCAGAGACATTCCGACACTGTTCCAATCCTTTGAAGTCAAGATGGACACATCATTCTGACACTGTTCCAATCCTTTGGAGTGTCATCGGAGACGTCATTCCGACACTGTTCCAATCCTTTGGAGTCACGTCGGAGACATCATTCTGACACTGTTCCAATCCTTTGGAGTCATGTTGGAGACCTTATTCCGACACTGTTCCAATCCTTTGGAGTCACGTCGGAGACATCATTCTGACACTGTTCCAATCCTTTGGAGTCATGTTGGAGACCTTATTCCGACACTGTTCCAATCCTTTGGAGTCATGTTGGAGACCTTATTCCGACACTGTTCCAATCCTTTGGAGTCACGTCGGAGACATCATTCCATTAAGTTGCTTAGCATCAGACACACAGAGCATATCACCAATGAACAAGTGCGCCAAACCATCAGACAGCACATTGGACCATATGAAGATCTGCTGACATCAGTAAAGAAACGAAAACTATGCTGGCATGGCCATGTAACAAGACGACGAGTGAGACGGAGGGGAAGACAAAAGAAACGATAGATTGACAACATCGCAGAATGGACAGCAAAATAATTCGCAGAAACCAAAATTCTGGCTCACAACTAACAGAGCCGGAGGAAGCTGGTGAACAAGACATCACTGTTGCTCCCAGATGACTCCTCACAGAGTTAAGGGAGAAGGAAGGAAGGAAGGAATGGATGAGCAAAGTGTGAACAAGACTTCACTGTTGCTCCCAGATGACTTCTCACAGAGTTAAGGGAGAAGGAAGGGTGGATAAACAATGAGCAAGGTGTGAACAAGACCACTGTTGCTCCCAGATGACTCCTCACAGAGTTAAAGGAGAAGGAAGGAAGGAAGGATGGATGAACAATGAGCAAAGTGTAAACAAGACATCACTGTGGCGCCCAGATGACTCCTCACAGAGTTAAAGGAGAAGGAAGGAAAGAAGGTTGGATAAAGAAGGAGCAAAGTGTGAACAAGACATCCAGGGTTCCCATGTGCTTTTTTAGTCCTTTTAAGTCCTTGTGAATTGGTTTTGGGTCAACAGGCCTTTTAAGTGCTTTATTTCAGCAAGTAGATCCTTTTAAATCATCAAGAGGTCCTTTTAATTTTTGAAAGGTACTGTTAAGTCCTGTTTTATTAAGAACAAAGTGATAAAGAAACTGACTAACATCTAAAACATTTCTTTCCAAAAAAACTCAGTATACAAAGTTGTCAGTGTCACAGATCGGAGCAGACAATTCATTACTAGCTGTGTGAGTCTTTCCACACCAAGACGTAGTGATTCATTCCATGCATATTGAACTGTCGGCTTTAAGACATGATTGTGCAAATGTTCACTACATACATTGTGCTCTTGGTCAACAATTGGCATTCTGGCATTTTATCATGAACATGTCATACAATCAGGTTGGCGAAGGTCCTTTTACAATCTTTATTGAGGTCCTTATAAGTCCTTTAAAGGTCCTTTTTTCGTTTCATGTTCCAAACCTGGGAACCCTGACATCACTGTGGCGCCCAGATGACTCCTCACAGAGTTAAGGGAGAAGGAAGGTTGGATAAACGAGCAAAGTGTGAACAAGACATCACTGTTGCTCCCAGATGACTCCTCACAGAGTTAAGGGAGAAGGAAGGAAGGATGGATGAGCAAAGTGTAAACAAGACATCACTGTGGCGCCCAGATGACTCCTCACAGAGTTAAGGGAGAAGGATGGAAGGAAGGATGGATGAACAATGAGCAAAGTGTAAACAAGACATCACTGTGGCTCCCAGATGACTCCTCACAGAGTTAAGGGAGAAGGTTGGATAAAGAAGGAGCAAAGTGTAAACAAGACATCACTGTTGCTCCCAGATGACTCCTCACAGAGTTAAGGGAGAAGGAAGGAAGGATGGATGAGCAAAGTGTAAACAAGACTTCACTGTTGCTCCCAGATGACTCCTCACAGAGTTAAGGGAGAAGGAAGGAAGGATGGATGAGCAAAGTGTGAACAAGACATCACTGTTGCTCCCAGATGACTCCTCACAGAGTTAAGGGAGAAGGTTGGATAAAGAAGGAGCAAAGTGTAAACAAGACATCACTGTTGCTCCCAGAAGACTCCTCACAGAGTTAAGGGGAAGGAAGGAAGGATGGATGAGCAAAGTGTAAACAAGACATCACTGTGGCGCCCAGATGACTCCTCACAGAGTTAAGGGAGAAGGAAGGAAGGAAGGATGGATGAGCAAAGTGTGAACAAGACTTCACTGTTGCTCCCAGATGACTCCTCACAGAGTTAAGGGAGAAGGATGGAAGGAAGGAAGGATGGATGAGCAAAGTGTAAACAAGACATCACTGTTGCTCCCAGATGACTCCTCACAGAGTTAAGGGAGAAGGAAGGAAGGATGGATGAGCAAAGTGTAAACAAGACATCACTGTTGCTCCCAGATGACTCCTCACAGAGTTAAGGGAGAAGGTTGGATAAAGAAGGAGCAAAGTGTGAACAAGACATCACTGTTGCTCCCAGATGACTCCTCACAGAGTTAAGGGAGGAGAAGGAAGGAAGGAAGGATGGATGAACAATGAGCAAAGTGTAAACAAGACATCACTGTGGCGCCCAGATGACTCCTCACAGAGTTAAGGGAGAAGGTTGGATAAAGAAGGAGCAAAGTGTGAACAAGACATCACTGTTGCTCCCAGATGACTCCTCACAGAGTTAAGGGAGAAGGAAGGAAGGAAGGAAGGATGGATGAACAATGAGCAAAGTGTAAACAAGACATCACTGTGGCGCCCAGATGACTCCTCACAGAGGTTGGATAAAGAAGGAGCAAAGTGTGAACAAGACATCACTGTGGCGCCCAGATGACTCCTCACAGAGTTAAGGGAGAAGGATGGAAGGAAGGAAGGATGGATGAACAATGAGCAAAGTGTAAACAAGACATCACTGTGGCGCCCAGATGACTCCTCACAGAGTTAAGGGAGAAGGATGGAAGGAAGGATGGATGGATGAACAATGAGCAAAGTGTAAACAAGACATCACTGTGGCGCCCAGATGACTCCTCACAGAGTTAAGGGAGAAGGAAGGAAGGAGGGCTAAAGAAGGAGCAAAGTGTGACCAACACTGGATTTAGCAGCCTGAGAAAGCATCAAGTCAAAACCCTCACTTACTGAACACATTCTTTTACACTAACTTTATCTATGGCTTTTGCTGGTATGTACAGCTGTTAATATTGCCAACAGTCATCAGCTGTCAGAAAGGGAGTGTATATAAATCTGATCAGAACAGGGCAGTATGTACAGCTGTTAATATTGCCAACAGTCATCAGCTGTGAGAAAAGGAGTGTATAGAAATCTGATCAGAACAGGACAATATGTACAGCTGTTAATATTGCCAACAGTCATCAGCTGTCAGAAAAGGAGTGTATAGAAATCTGATCAGAACAGGGCAGTATGTACAGCTGTTAATATTGCCAACAGTCATCAGCTGTCAGAGAAGGAGTGTATAGAAATCTGATCAGAACAGGGCAGTATGTACAGCTGTTAATATTGCCGAACAGTCATCAGCTGTCAGAAAAGAAGGAGAGTATAGAAATCTGATCAGAACAGGGCAGTATGTACAGCTGTTAATATTGCCAACAGTCATCAGCTGTCAGAAAAGGAGTGTATAGAAATCTGATCAGAACAGGGCAGTATGTACAGCTGTTAATATTGCCAACAGTCATCAGCTGTCAGAAAAGGAGTGTATAGAAATCTGATCAGAACAGGACAATATGTACAGCTGTTAATATTGCCAACAGTCATCAGCTGTCAGAAAAGGAGTGTATGGAAATCTGATCAGAACAGGGCAGTATGTACAGCTGTTAATATTGCCAACAGTCATCAGCTGTCAGAAAAGGAGTGTATAGAAATCTGATCAGAACAGGGCAGTATGTACAGCTGTTAATATTGCCAACAGTCATCAGCTGTCAGAGAAGGAGTGTATAGAAATCTGATCAGAACAGGGCAGTATGTACAGCTGTTAATATTGCCAACAGTCATCAGCTGTCAGAGAAGGAGTGTATAGAAATCTGATCAGAACAGGGCAATATGTACAGCTGTTAATATTGCCAACAGTCATCAGCTGTCAGAAAAGGAGTGTATAGAATAGTGTAAAAAGCCAATTAAATGATCCCTTATTTTTGTTGAGTAGTATATGGAGACATGCTGTTATCTGATGACACTGACAGAGGCTTTATCAGAAAACACACTACCTTATTTATTCAGGAAATGTTTTATACATAAATGTACTGATGTTTCTGACATGTGGTCGGTGCACAGACACATCCACTGTGATGTTTCTGACATGTGGTCGGTGCACAGACACATCCACTGTGATGTTTCTGACATGTGGTCGGTGCACAGACACATCCACTGTGATGTTTCTGACATGTGGTCGGTGCACAGACACATCCACTGTGCTTTCAACCTGGGAGAGGCTAAAGGTCAAAACATGAAGCTAATTTCCTTACCGTTCATAAGGGTCTCTGACCGATTGGACGTTAATCTCATCATGGTTGGCTAATTTCCTCTGCAAAACAAATGAGAAAAGGAAAATATCAGTGCTCATCTCTGCATGTTTGTACAATGTGTGCATGTGCAATATATGCACACGCACAACTACTTGATTCCAGGTGTTTTGCTTATAAATACTTTCAACAAGTCCAGTTTCTTTCTTTATTCTTTGTGGGTCTGCCATATTGGATGTCCACGTATTTGTGGTGTACCTATATTGTTTGTGATGCTATGTACATTGTGTGACCTGTGTGATGCTATGTACATTGTGTGACATGTGTGATGGTGTGTACATTGTGTGACCTGTGTGATGCTATGTACATTGTGTGACATGTGTGATGCTATGTACATTGTGTGACGTGTGTGATGCTATGTACATTGTGTGACATGTGTGATGCTATGTACATTGTGTGACATGTGTGATGCTATGTACATTGTGTGACGTGTGTGATGCTATGTACATTGTGTGATGCTATGTACATTGTGTGATGCTATGTACATTGTGTGATGCTATGTACATTGTGTGATGTGTGTGATGCTATGTACATTGTGTGATGCTATGTACATTGTGTGACGTGTGTGATGCTATGTACATTGTGTGATGCTATGTACATTGTGTGACAAGTGTGATGCTATGTACATTGTGTGACATGTGTGATGCTATGTACATTGTGTGATGCTATGTACATTGTGTGATGCTATGTACATTGTGTGACAAGTGTGATGCTATGTACATTGTGTGACATGTGTGATGCTATGTACATTGATGCTATGTACATTGTGTGATGCTATGTACATTGTGTGATGCTATGTACATTGTGTGACATGTGTGATGCTATGTACATTGTGTGACGTGTGTGATGCTATGTACATTGTGTGACGTGTGTGATGCTATGTACATTGTGTGACATGTGTGATGCTATGTACATTGTGTGACATGTGTGATGCTATGTACATTGTGTGACATGTGTGATGCTATGTACATTGTGTGATGCTATGTACATTGTGTGATGCTATGTACATTGTGTGACGTGTGTGATGCTATGTACATTGTGTGATGCTATGTACATTGTGTGATGCTATGTACATTGTGTGACGTGTGTGATGCTATGTACATTGTGTGATGCTATGTACATTGTGTGATGCTATGTACATTGTGTGACATGTGTGATGCTATGTACATTGTGTGATGTGTGTGATGCTATGTACATTGTGTGATGCTATGTACATTGTGTGATGCTATGTACATTGTGTGACAAGTGTGATGCTATGTACATTGTGTGACATGTGTGATGCTATGTACATTGTGTGACAAGTGTGATGCTATGTACATTGTGTGACATGTGTGATGCTATGTACATTGTGTGACAAGTGTGATGCTATGTACATTGTGTGACAAGTGTGATGCTATGTACATTGTGTGACAAGTGTGATGCTATGTACATTGTGTGACATGTGTGATGCTATGTACATTGTGTGACATGTGTGATGCTATGTACATTGTGTGACATGTGTGATGCTATGTACATTGTGTGACATGTGTGATGCTATGTACATTGTGTGACATGTGTGATGCTATGTACATTGTGTGACATGTGTGATGCTATGTACATTGTGTGACAAGTGTGATGCTATGTACATTGTGTGACATGTGTGATGCTATGTACATTGTGTGATGCTATGTACATTGTGTGACGTGTGTGATGCTATGTACATTGTGTTGTGTGATGCTATGTACATTGTGTGACAAGTGTGATGCTATGTACATTGTGTGACATTGTGTGATGCTATGTACATTGTGTGACATGTGTGATGCTATGTACATTGTGTGATGCTATGTACATTGTGTGACGTGTGTGATGCTATGTACATTGTGTGATGCTATGTACATTGTGTGACAAGTGTGATGCTATGTACATTGTGTGACATGTGTGATGCTATGTACATTGTGTGACATGTGTGATGCTATGTACATTGTGTGATGCTATGTACATTGTGTGATGCTATGTACATTGTGTGACAAGTGTGATGCTTTGTACATTGTGTGACATGTGTGATGCTATGTACATTGTGTGATGCTATGTACATTGTGTGACAAGTGTGATGCTATGTACATTGTGTGATGCTATGTACATTGTGTGACGTGTGTGATGCTATGTACATTGTGTGACAAGTGTGATGCTTTGTACATTGTGTGACATGTGTGATGCTATGTACATTGTGTGATGCTATGTACATTGTGTGACAAGTGTGATGCTATGTACATTGTGTGATGCTATGTACATTGTGTGACATGTGTGATGCTATGTACATTGTGTGACGTGTGTGATGCTATGTACATTGTGTGACATGTGTGATGCTATGTACATTGTGTGACAAGTGTGATGCTATGTACATTGTGTGATGCTATGTACATTGTGTGTACATTGTGTGACGTGTGTGATGCTATGTACATTGTGTGACGTGTGTGATGCTATGTACATTGTGTGATGCTATGTACATTGTGTGACGTGTGTGATGCTTTGTACATTGTGTGACGTGTGTGATGCTATGTACATTGTGTGATGCTATGTACATTGTGTGACATGTGTGATGCTATGTACATTGTGTGACATACATTATTAATTTTGTGATGTTGACAGAGGCTTTATTTTGTTACTTTGGTGTTAAACTTCAATCAATAAACCAAACAGCCTTGTAGTCTGTCTTCTAGATGTTCAAAGAAATGTTTGTCTGTTCAAGTGTGTTGTGTGTCTGTCTGTTTAAGTGTGTTGTGTATCTGTTCAAGTGTGTTGTGTGTCTGTTCAAGTGTGTTGTCTGTCTGTTCAAGTGGTGTATCTGTTCAAGTGTGTTGTGTGTCTGTTCAAGTGTGTTGTGTGTCTGTTCAAGTGTGTTGTCTGTCTGTTCAAGTGCGTTGTCTGTCTGTCTGTTCAAGTGTGTTGTCTATCTGTTCAAGTGTGTTGTCTGTCTGTTCAAGTGTGTTATGTGTCTGTTCAAGTGTGTTGTCTGTCTGTTCAAGTGTGTTGTGTGTCTGTTCAAGTGTGTTGTGTGTCTGTTCAAGTGTGTTGTGTGTGTGTCTGTTCAAGTGTGTTGTGTGTCTGTTCAAGTGTGTTGTCTGTCTGTTCAAGTGTGTTTGTGTCTGTTCAAGTGTGTGTGTCTGTCTGTTCAAGTGTGTTGTGTGTCTGTTCAAGTGTGTTGTGTGTCTGTTCAAGTGTGTTATCTGTCTGTTCAAGTGTGTTGTGTGTCTGTTCAAGTGTGTGTGTGTCTGTTCAAGTGTGGTTGTGTGTCTGTTCAAGTGTGTTATGTGTCTGTTCAAGTGTGTTGTGTGTCTGTTCAAGTGTGTTATCTGTCTGTTCAAGTGTGTTGTGTGTCTGTTCAAGTGTGTTGTCTGTTCAAGTTGGTTATGTGTCTGTTCAAGTGTGTTATCTGTCTGTTCAAGTGTGTTGTGTGTCTGTCTGTTCAAGTGTGTTATGTGTCTGTTCAAATGTGTTGTGTGTCTGTTCAAGTGTGTTATCTGTCTGTTCAAGTGTGTTATCTGTCTGTTGTGTCTGTGTTGTGTGTTGTCTGTTCAAGTGTGTTATGTGTCTGTTCAAGTGTGTTGTGTGTCTGTTCAAGTGTGTTATGTGTCTGTTCAAGTGTGTTATGTGTCTGTTCAAGTGTGTTGTGTGTCTGTTCAAGTGTGTTGTGTGTCTGTTCAAGTGTGTTGTGTGTCTGTTCAAGTGTGTTGTCTGTCTGTTCAAGTGCGTTGTCTGTCTGTCTGTTCAAGTGTGTTGTCTGTCTGTTCAAGTGTGTTATGTGTCTGTTCAAGTGTGTTGTGTGTCTGTTCAAGTGTGTTGTGTGTCTGTTCAAGTGTGTTGTGTGTCTGTTCAAGTGTGCTATGTGTCTGTTCAAGTGTGTTGTGTGTCTGTTCAAGTGTGTTGTCTGCCTGTTCAAGTTGGTTATGTGTCTGTTCAAGTGTGTTATGTGTCTGTTGAAGTGTGTTGTCTGTCTGTTCAAGTGTGTTGTCTGTCTGTTCAAGTGTGTTGTGTGTCTGTTCAAGTGTGTTATGTGTCTGTTCAAGTGTGTTATGTGTCTGTTCAAGTGTGTTATGTGTCTGTTCAAGTGTGTTGTGTGTCTGTTCAAGTGTGTTGTCTGTTCAAGTGTGTTATGTGTCTGTTCAAGTGTGTTGTGTGTCTGTTCAAGTGTGTTGTCTGTTCAAGTGTGTTATGTGTCTGTTCAAGTGTGTTGTCTATCTGTTCAAGTGTGTTATGTGTCTGTTCAAGTGTGTTATGTGTTCAAGTGTGTTATGTGTGTTCAAGTTGGTTATGTGTCTGTTCAAGTGTGTTATGTGTCTGTTCAAGTGTGTTGTGTGTCTGTGCAAGTGTGTTGTCTGTTCAAGTGTGTTGTCTGTTCAAGTGTGTTGTCTGTCTATTCAAGTGTGTTGTGTGTCTGTTCAAGTGTGTTGTCTGTCTGTTCAAGTGTGTTGTGTGTCTGTTCAAGTGTGTTGTGTGTCTGTTCAAGTGTGTTGTGTGTCTGTTCAAGTGTGTTGTCTGTTTATCTGATGTGTTTTGTGCATTTATCTGGTGTGCCCATTTGTTGGTTCATTCACAAACTAATACTGATAGTGATACAGTTGGTGTGACGAGGTAATGGGTTAAAAGGCTAAGTCCCTAGGGGAGACTTTTAGTGTGTTAAATTTTCAAGTAGAAAATTTGCCTTTAACCCACTTCTCTAGGGTATGGGAGATGAGCAACTTTCCCGGCCCCTTTTCATCTAATAAATTTATATTTGTGCCCGGGTTCTGGCTCGTATGGTTGTAAGAAATACAAGTGGTTGAATTGCTCTAAATGGCAGACAGAGAGAAGTAGGGTTTTACATGAAATTACAAGACTCCCACTCTCATCAGTCTGACCAAAGGGTTCAGGATTATTTGACACTTGTATTTTATTTACTCCCAAAATCTGCATAAGATTATGCAGCAATAATAATAAAGCAGCTCAATGGCGCCAAAACAAAATATGGATAAAAAAAACAATGATGGAATCCGAAAGGATTTATAAGACTTTTGTCTTTCTAGAAGGTTAGCCCCAAGCAGGAAGGGTTACTAATTCTCTTCATTGTCCGGAGGAAAGTTCAAATGATTGGCGCAGTCCGGGGGACTTAGCTGTTGTCAGGTTCCTCCGTAGTGATCGGCGAATGCTGGGGTGGCTGGGCTTGCTCGTCAGATGAGAGTAGCTCCCAGTCGTTCCGGTTACGGCTTCGCGGGATGGCACGGTTCAGGCGTGGTCTCCTCACGGATTCTGGGTGCGGGGCGTCTTTCCCGTCTTGGTGCTTGTGAGGCAGGGGTAATCTTCCTGCCCACGATGCCCTGCTGATAATCACAGGAGAAGGTGGATGTAGATCTCTATGGCTTAGAGACAAGGGGCTTCAGTCGGCAGGGCATTAGTGAATCCCAACCGGCTAGAAGGCTTCCCTTGTACAATAGCACTAGTTAATAAATAAACTGAATTTCAGTTAACAAACTGAGATCAGTAAAACATAAAAGGTGATCAAGACAACATCACTCTCCATCCAACACCTGGAAAGGAATGGTATCATAAAGTGCAAGATTGCGGCCCATAGGTTTCCTACTAAAAATAGACAAAAGGGTTAGTAGGCATAAACTCCGGTTCTGGTACCAAAAGTGTTCAAGTCAAAAACACACACACACCAAATAATCAGTGCACATAAATAGAATAGAATGTTTACCACTTCTTTTCTATAACATATCTATCTACTCCTTATTCATCATTGAACATAGGATCTAGATCAAAACTAGGGTCAAACAAACCAGATCTCAATCACCTGCCATCAATAATACTTACTAGTGGGCTTATTATGACAGGCTGGGAGTGTTGCTCTAGCTACGTTTCAGCGTCTTGTGTGAAAAACTTTTTCTCACTACGCCAATTATAGCCTTCACTTTCAAACAATGAAAGCCTGTCATTGGTTTATAGCAGTCGACACGTCACAAGATGATGCTATAATTTTATGCATACTAGTACCGAATAATCACGCGCCAGTTACATCCTTATCACGTGCCGACATTCAAATCCTTCTCGTGCTCGGAAAGGAAGGGTTGAAAGGGGCCCGACCGTGGTTGTCACTTTCTTGTGATGGGTAATGTAGATCGGGGTTCAAAGAGATAACTGCTTTAATCGGCGTTCGTTTGAAGCAGCCGGGCAATTAACGTGGCGGTTGGTCGAGAAATGAAAAGGAGAGAGGGGGGGGGGGGAAGGGGGGGGGGGGGGGGGGGGTTGTAGATAAGAAATAAAGAAAGCGGGTCGCACGGGACACTTACGTCACAGTTGGTTCATTCACAGAACTAATAATGATAGTGATACAGTTGGTCGCATTCACAAACTAATACTGATAGACAGTGATACAGTTGGTTCATTCACAAACTAATACTGATAGTGATACAGTTGGTTCATTCACAAACTAATACTGATAGACAGTGATACAGTTGGTTCATTCACAAACTAATACTGATAGTGATACAGTTGGTTCATTCACAAACTAATACTGATAGTGATACAGTTGGTTCATTCACAAACTAATACTGATAGTGATACAAACAACTGCTATTCTGAAGGGATGGGCTGACATGTGTTTATAGTGGAAGCCTGCCCAGGGGACATCTCTTCCAAGAGGACTTGAACACAGTTGAGGCTGGAGAAGGTAAAACACCTAACTAATCTTCAATGCTGCTGCACTTAGAGCCCAGGGGACATCCCAACTCTCTTCCAAGATGACTTGAACACAGATGAGGCTGGAGAAGGTAAATAAAAACACCCTAACTAATCTTCAGTGCTGCAGCACTTAGAGCCAGAAGCCTTGCCTAGGGCACACACCCACTCTTCCAAGAACACTTTCACTCTTCTAACACCATGTCAGTGTTGATGTTCTTGTTTCAGTTTTGACAGTTAAGCCGGAAGCCTTGCCCAGGGCACACACCCACTCTTCCAAGAGCACTTTCACTCTTCTAACGCCATGTCATTGTTGACAGTTGCATGTCAACTGACAACAGGGGAATAGCTTCTTTTTTTTAAGTGCATGTGTTCCTGTGATAGAAAAATAACTGACAGAAGATCTGAAAATAGACAAATGCATGGCAGGCCACTTGGCAGTGAATGTCTCTGCATTTGGTGGGAGTGAAGTGTGATGTCTTGGGCTCCCATGGTGCTTGGGCAGATGGTGCTGGTGGCAGTGAAGTGTGATGTCTCTCGGGCTCCCATGTCTCTGCATTTGCATTTGGTGGGAGTGAAGTGTGATGTCTTGGGCTCCCAGGTGCTTGGCAGTGAATGGTGCTTGGCAGTGAATGTCTCTGCGTTTGGTGGGAGTGAAGTGTGATGTCTTGGGCTCCCATGGTGCTTGGCAGTGAATGTCTCTGAATTTGGTGGGAGTGAAGTGATGTCTTGGGCTCCCAGGGTGCTTGGCAGTGAATGTCTCTGCAATTTGGTGGGAGAGTAGAGTGATGTCTTGGGCTCCCATGGTGCTTGGCAGTGAATGTCTCTGAATTTGGTGGGAGTGAAGTGATGTCTTGGGCTCCCAGGGTGCTTGGCAGTGAATGTCTCTGCATTTGGTGGGAGTGGAGGATGTTTGGGCTCCCATGGTGCTTGGCAGTGAATGTCTCTGAATTTGGTTGATAGTGATTCCCAAAAGGTTGGCATATGAATGTCCGGTTTAGAAGGGTTAGGGTTAGCAATATGGTTAGTATTCCAAAAAGGTTAGAGGTTTAGAAGGGTTAGGGTTAGCAATATGGTTAGTATTCCAAAGGTTTAAGGTTAGAAGGGTTAGGTTAGCAATATGGTTTAGTATTGGTCTATGACCTCAACTGCCTCAAAAAGGGCAGTTGAGGTCGGAAAAGGGGCAGTTGAGGAATGAAACTTGGCCCGACCCTTCCTCAACTGCCCCTAGTGTCTCTTTGTCTTAGTTACCAAAGCTTCCTCAACTGCCCCTATACGTTCCTCAACTGCCTTGGTGTACTTCTTGGGCCAAAATGGGTTAGGGTTAGGGGTTAGGGGTTAGGGTTAGGGTTAGGGTTAGGGTTAGGGGGGTCAAGTAACTCGGGTTAGGGGGGTCCTAGGTGCGCTTGGAGCCCATTGGGGGGCTATGCATAAGTATGCACGCGTGTTCGTCAGTGTGTACTTTTCATGAATTAGCCGTTTTTTGGGGGGGAAAAGTGGTTAGGGGGGTAGATATGGTGGTTTAGAAGCGTTTGTAGCCACTTGCATAATTATGCACGTGTGTTCGTCAGTGTGTATTTTTCATGAATTAGCCCTTTTTTGTGGGTGGAAAGTGGTTAGGGGGGTATATATGGTGGATTAGAAGCGTTTGGAGCCAATGGGGGGTTATGCATAAGTATGCACGCATGTTCGTCAGTGTGTACTTTTCATGAATTAGCCGTTTTTGGGGGGTGGAAAGTGGTTAGGGGGGTATATATGGTGCTTTAGAAGCGTTTGGAGCCAATTGGGGGTTATGCATAAGTGTGCACGCATGTTCGTCAGTGTGTACTTTTCATGAATTAGCCGTTTTTGGGAGGTGGAAAGTTGTTAGGGGGGTATATATGGTGGCTTAGAAGCGTTTGGAGCCAATTGGGGGTTATGCATAAGTGTGCAAGTGTGTTCGTCAGTGTGTACCTTTCATGAATTAGCCGTTTTGGGGGGATGTAAAGTGATTAGGGGGGTATATATGGTGGTTTAGAATCGTTTGCAGGCAATTGGGGGGGGGGGGGGTTATGCATAAGTGTGCACGCATGTTCGTCAGTGTGTTCGTCAGTGTGTATTTCATGAATTAGAAGTGTTTTGGGGGTGGAAAGTGGTGAGGGGGGCATATAGGGTTGTTTGAACATGGTTAGAAGCGTTTTCAGCCAATCAGGGGGGTGTAAGCATATGCATGCATAAATATGCCTATGCGTTCGTCAGTGCGCATTTTTGAACCGATTGTCCTGAAACTCGGATTGATGAACTAGCACACCCTGAGGGTCATTCGATTCAACTTTGAGCCAATTTGGTTAAGCATAAAGGGTTGCATGCATAAGTGTGCGTATGCGTTCGTCAGTGTGCAATTTGTGAAGCGATTTTCTAGAAACTCGGTGTGATGAACTAGCACACCCTGAGGGTCATTCGGCTGAAATTGGAGCCAATTCAGTTAAGCATAAAGTGGTTAGCGATAGGGTTGAACCCTATGCATGCATAAGTATGTCTATCTATGCGTTCGTCAGTATGCATTTTTTAACCGATTTTCTTGAAACTCGGTGTGATGAACTAGCACACACAGAGGGTCCTTCGATTCAACTTTGAGCCACTTTGGTTAAGCATAAAGGGTTGCATGCATAAGTATGCGTATGCGTTCGTCAGTGTGCAATTTGTGAAGCGATTTTCTAGAAACTCGGTGTGATGAACTAGCAGACCCTGAGGGTCCTTCGGCTGAAATTTGAGCCAATTCAGTTAAGCATAAAGTGGTTAGCGATAGGGTTGAACCCTATGCATGCATAAGTATGTCTATCTATGCGTTCGTCAGTATGCATGTTTTAACCGATTTTCTTGAAACTCGGTGTGATGAACTAGCACACCCAGAGGGTCCTTCGATTCAACTTTGAGCCACTTTGGTTAAGCATAAAGGGTTGCATGCATAATTATGCGTATGCGTTCGTCAGTGTGCAATTTGTGAAGCGATTTTCTAGAAACTCGGTGTGATGAACTAGCACACCCTGAGGGTCCTTCGACTGAAATTTGAGCCAATTCGGTTAAGCATAAAGTGGTTAGCGATAGGGTTGAATCGTACACCCACCACTAACAGTTACTAGGCCGTCATGTTTGTTTATACCACGTGACGTGATTTGAATCTCTGAGTATAAACCGTCTCTGAGAGCTTCGGGTAGCGATAAAGGGTTGAATTAGAAATCGTTTTGTATGCATGCATAAATCGGTTTAAAGTGGTAATTCTGCCCATGAGGGTCGGAAGATTTGAAAGCCAATTGGAAAAAGTATAAATTATGTGCGTTCGTCATAAGTATGTCTATCTATGCGTTCGTCAGTATGCATTTTTTTTCTGGAAACTCGGTGTGATGAACTAGCACACCCTGAGGGTCCTTCGACTGAAATTTGAGCCAATTCGGTTAAGCATAAAGTGGTTAGCGATTGGGTTGAATCGTACACCCACCACTAACAGTTACTAGGCCGCCATGTTTGTTTATACCACGTGACGTGATTTGCATCTCTGAGGGGTAAACCGTCTCTGAGAGCTTCGTAGTTTCGTGGGGTCACGCTGTTCTGGCGCATATTTCATCATTAAAACTAAAGAGTACAAGATTTTGCACAATTAGAAATCGTTTTGTAATGAATTGATCTTTTTAAAACAATCAAGATAATGTTTTAAAGTGGTATATTCTGCCCATGAGGGGCGTCGGAAGACGCGAAAATGGATTGGAAAAATTATGTAATTATGTATAACTGTAGCCCTAGGGTTTTAAAATAGTGCAAAATAGCAAGACACAAATCTTTCTTATTTGTAAACCGATTGTCTTCAAATGTTGCATGGTTACTTAGTGGGTGAGGATGCTTCCTCGCTGAGCATTTCAATATAAATGGTTACGTTTGACAGGAAATATCTTCAATCAGTTTTTCCATTTTGTATTAAAAATAAATAAATTCATATCTTTTTTCTTGGTAAACCTAGAGGGTTGAAATGTTGCATGGTTACTTAGTGGGTGCAGATGCTCACTCGATCATCATTTCAATAAAAATGGTTACGTTTGACAGGAAATATATTCAATCAGTTTTTCCATTTTGTATTAAAAAATAAATAAATTCATATCTTTTTTCTTGGCAAACCTACACGTTGAAGTGTGTTTAAATATTCACATGGACAAAACTTACTGGATATTTGCAGATGCTCCCTCGCTGATAAAGCATTTAAACAGCAAACCTAGTGGTAAAACGTTTGACAGGAAAATTTGATCATCCAGCTCTTTGTTGCAGGCCAGCTGGAGAGCACAGAGAGAGAGAGAGAGCCTTCACAGCGTCATCTTTTTGCTGTTACTTCTGGGGTCTCCTCAACTTGCAGCGTTGGATTCCTGCTTTGGCAACTTTTGACTACAGTACGACGGCTTGCTGACGGAAGATGGGCACCCACCACTCTTGAGCAGATGCTCCCGCCAGCACCATTTCACGACAGACTGGTTCTACGTTGGGCCACCATTCTTGCTCCGGTCTACCGTTGAGCAACACTTCACCCACCTTCGTCCGCCTCTGCGTTTCCTCGGGGCAGTGTCTTTGCGTTAGTGAGTATAAATAAGGAAATAGGGTTTTGTTTTTTTACCATTTTTCCGGTCACCGTTGAGCAACATCACCCACCTTCGTCCATTCAGCGTTGCCTCGGGGCAGTGGTCGTTAGGAGTATAAATAAGGAAAAGTTTTGGTACATTTTTTTGCAGGATGTGTCATTCAGCGCCGGCCATAGGAGCCATCACAGCAGGACTCCTGGCCAGGTAGCAGGACTCCTGGGACCTGGACGACATTAACGAATCTAATCTGGTCCTACTTAATGATGGGACGAACACAAGATATCCTGACAAACAAAACAATAAAGCCACCACTGTGGACTTAACCCTGATTAGTCCACAGCTATATACAAAGACGGACTGGTACCCTCTAATAGATCCCTTGGGCTCAGACCATAGGCCTATTTCAATAGAGATTGGAACATACATAGATGATTCGGAAGACTTGCCCCCGAAAAAATTTCTATACGAAAAGGCTAATTGGGAAGTTTTTAAAGCAGTTTTGGAGAAACATACTCCAAATGAAGTTGAACACCAGAACATAGAAATACATTATAAAAATATCCATACACAAATTTTAGAAGCTAGTACACTAGCCATCCCCATGAGTTCACAGTCCTCAGAAAAGATCAACCAGACCAGAAATAATCCCTGGTGGAACGAGGACTGTGCAGAAGTAGGGCTTAAAAGATAAACATAAGGCAAGAAACAGATTTAATAAATACCCCACAGAAGAAAATTTCAACGATAAAAAAATCAAAGAGAAACACAGTAAAAAAATTATAGCTAAATCCAAATTGGAATACTTTACCAACGAAAAGTTGATCGACTTTAAAGACCTAGGGAAAGCCTGGAAGAGGCTAAAAAGGTTAAAACTCAGTGGATTCTCTAGAAAGACGAGGTTAACAGTAAATAACAAATCAACAACATCAAATATCGAAACAGCTAATGTATTAGCTGAAACCTTCAGCAAGGCTAGCCAAACTACTGCTTTGCCACCACAAGAACAAGACAGAAGAAATAGCATTCCAGCTTTTAATAAATCCACGGATAATTCCAATCCTATAAACTCCCCACTCAAATATACCGAGCTTGCTAGAGCCCTTCGTAGTATAAAAAAGGTAAATAAAGCAACAGGAGGTCAAAACATTCAAGAGCTGTTGCCGTACATCCCTGATGCCAAATCAATCATGAGGCTCAAAAACAGGGACGGCACAGACTCCAAAGCTCTCAAGATCACCTTTGATAAGCCCATCTTGCCTAAAATCACAAACATATCCGTCACTGAGTACATCGTGTCCCCCTTTGTGGTCCCTGTCAGGAGGTGCAGGAAGTGCGCACGGCTTGGCCATAACATGGACCAATGCCGTGCACCAAAGCACATCTGCACCAAGTGCGCCGGGCCCGGTCACGCAGCCAAAGACTGCGAGGCCGCTGTGGCCAAGTGCGTGAACTGCGGGGGCCCACACTCTGCAGCCTACAATGGCTGCCCTCAATATCAACTAAGATTACAGGCGAACAAAATTCGTGCAGAGGTCTTCATCACCTACGCCGAAGCGATCCGTAGGGCCAAATTGGCCCTCGAAGCAAACAGACAATACAAACAACTTCATCAAGCTCCCCCCTCCCCCCCCCCCCTGACGTAGACCCTTCGTGGCGACTACCCCCACAACAACAACAACAACAACCGACAACGAACACCTACGCACACGCTGTGTCAAGGAAACCCCCCCAACAAAAAAACACCCCCTACTGTCTCACAAACCCAACCAACAGTGCAGAACAACACCCCCACCCCCACCCCCCAACCCAAATCCCGCCCCCCCCCCTCCCCCCCCCCCCCTTGTCCCCACACCCCCCTACAGCTCGTTTCATAGTTCGCACCAGACTTTCCAGCACAGTAACAAGATCTCTCCGAAAAAAAGCAAACAGAGCAAAACTTCACGCTGCACAAGAAGCAAACAAAAACAACATTGAAGACCTCATAACCGAAAAAATCAACTTACAAACAGCTACCATGATGGACAAACTGACGACCCACATGGACAAACTATTCAAAACTCACACAAAACAGACCCCACCACCGACACACCCAAACCCCCAAACCCCCCCCCCCCCCCCCCCCCCCCCAATGCCCCATCTTCCTCGCCCCCTCCACACCATCAAGCTCTGACAAATCTACCGCCGAAACATTTATGATAGAAGTATTGAAACACTTTGCCAGGGCCAGAACGACCAACAAACCGAAACTACTTTTGGAGGGACTAGTCTCCCTCCTACCACCCTCTAGTAACCCCACCACAATTAACATGGGACCGACAGCAAACTTATGAGGTTAGCCGAACTGGCCTGTGGAATTCCCGGGTCAGTAGGCCACGAGGGGAAGGGCAGGATGTCTTCACAGTCATCCCGCAAATCACAGCACCAAAAACCATAAACCCCATTCTAATAATAACATCAATATATATATAACCTGGTGAGATTTGCGTCCAATTGACCGTAGGTCCTTATTTACGTTCTGCTTGAAGGCTGGAACTGTCTTCTCGTTGCAATGATGATGATGATGGGGGCATTTTACAAACTAATGAAAGTAGATACCGTGACTATGTTTACAGTCCCTTAATATAAAATTTTCCGACATTCCTAAAATTTCACTACATTGCGCACCCTGGAATCGCGGAAAACGGTAAGGTGTTGCGGGAACTTATATTAGTACGGGGATCCGATATCATGGAAGTGTTCCCCACTATGCTAATGTTAGCATCTATTGAATTTTGGTGCATAGATGCGAGCATCTGATGAAGCTTGTCGCTGCCGTTGGCGTTGGCGTCAAAGCCAGCTCCTGCTGTAGATGGTCTTCTTCCTCTCTAAGGCCGTCGTCAGGTACCACAGGGCGACCTGCTCACCACCCTACCGGGGAGGTCGATGTCGTTGCGGGCGGGCTGGAGGTACAAACAGCGAAGTCGACTCCCTCTTCTGCAGGCGGATGTGGCTCTTCCAGTAGACAGGCAGCTGCCCAAGTTCTCCCGCCCGTAACGTCCACTGGGCCGGCATACTGCAGAGACGATCCAAGTTGCTGCCCGTCGATCCATCCCGTCCGCAAGTCGTTCAACTCCCAGTGAGGTCACGATCCGACCGTACGCCCTTCTCGCTGGCTGCCACACAGCAAGACTTCGATGCAACTGCCACCATTGCATCGGGTCATCGCGTAGCGAGAGAGAGAGACCCTCTCACTACGGACTCCCGGTTGGGAGATCAATATAGGAGTAACTCCCCTTTTTATAGTAACCGGCGCAGTCCCAAAATTTAGTGCCTTGCAGTGGAACTGCCGTTCCATTGCAAGGACTATTGACCATTGACCATATATTACACTTCCTACAATCTAATAAAACTAAATACCACCTACTATGTTTACAGTCCCTCAATATAAAATTTTCCGACATTCCTAAAATATCAGGTTATCAATACCCCCCCAACGTTAGCAATGAAAATGGTAAGGTTTACACAGCAACTTATATTAGTACCAACAATGTCCCATATGTGCCCCTAGGGGTCGAGAGGACGTAAAACACCAGTTACCACCATATTAGTACCAACAGAGTCACCACTTCGAGTCTAGCCGCCGAGGTGAACGCATCGCAGCGAGAGAGAAAAGAAAGGAAGAGAAATCACGCACGCCACGCTACGCTTCAAGTCAAGCCAAGCAGGAAACTGCACGAAAAAGAAGAGGAGAGCAGCGACAACTCACAACGAGGGCTACGCTACACTGCTTCGCTTCGCCCACCACAACACAGCGCAAGGTGCCAACTGCCCAAAAAAGAAGAGAGAAAAGCCACAACTACGCCTCTACGCCACTACGCCACTACGCAATCCGCGAGGCAGCCTATCAAATCCACTACGAGGTTCCTCCCCGAGACGGGCCCTCTCCTCCTACTTTTTTGTTTTTTTTACAAATTTTTCGCAGTAAGTAAATAGAAATCTCTGGCAGACCAGAGTCCCAAGTTCACTCTTGGGCCTCTCTATCAATAACAAAGCCTTCTAGATTAATAGTGTAGATCCTCTTGATTCCGGGTTGGCACCCTCGTACCTCTTTGTGTATATATATTTTTAGTACCAACAGAGTCACCACTTCGAGTCTAGCCGCCGAGGTGAACGCATCGCAGAAGTAACTGCAGAGAAAAATACGTAGGCACCACGCACGCCACGCTACTTCGAAGCCACGCTCCCAAGGGGTCAGCGCCAAGACAGGCAAACAAGAAAAAGACAGAGGATAAGACTTCAGCTACAACACTCGGGGAGGCCAACGCATGGCTCACGCTAAACCACTGCTATCACGCTTCGCCGCCCAATCCCCACCCCAGCGCCAGAGTTCCAACCTGCCCAAAAAAGATCGAGAGACAAGCCACAACTACGCCTCTACGCCACTACGCCACTACTCAATCCCGCGTAATCCCAGTCTAGCACCTCTGACACCAAAGTGAGTTCCCGGGGAACAAGAAAACACGGGAGGGGCTCTTCGACATGTTGGAGACACTCCCACAGACACAACAACAACAACAACAAATCAGCCCAATTGAAAATCAGGGGACAGAACTGAATGTGACACCCCCCAAACAATCACATAACACACATGAAACAAGCACAGGCCCTCGGGAGGAAAGGGAGATAACAATAGACACTCCTGATAAACACAGTGACATTCACTTGTCAGACGGCCCAACAACTCACACACAATCAATCTGGGGTTCCCTCCCTTCCCCAAGTTTGGAAAAAAAACGTGCAAAACGAACAGCAGCAAAACCAATTAGGGGCAAAACCGAGACCTAGGCCCAGACCCAGACGCATGCGCGCGCAACCAGATATAGAAAGGGGAGACAATTCCAGAAATCCCCCAAAGCCAACATTTCTAAAGTACCCTGTTATCGTGGAGGATCAGGGTACAGGCCCAGCCACCATCAAGGGCCTTGGCCCAGTCACAGGCATGCGCCTGTGGCTTAACTCAATTGGAGAGATTGCTAGTCAGAGATCCCTGGCCGGGAATAAAATACTAATTGGCTGCCACACAGCAGACCAACAAAACCGTTTAGTTAACATGAAACTGATATCTAATATTCCAATCAAATGTACCATACCGACAGCCTCCACCGAGGGAGTGATCAGACCGATCCCCCTCGATGAGAATGAAAAAGATCTACTGCCCATGATTAAAAATGCTAAACATATATTAAGATTAAATAACAGAGATGGCTCCAAATCTAAGGCCCTAAAAATAACATTTAATGAACCCATTCTGCCTACACACATCAAGATCTGTGCACAGGACTTTGAAGTCCTTCCTTTTGTGGCCCCAGTCCGCAGGTGCAAAAAGTGTGCCCGATTCGGCCACTCGGCAGAACAGTGCTAATCAAAAAAAGAAACATGTGCCAAGTGTGCCGAACCGGGCCACTCCACCCAAACATGCACAAAAAACTACAAATGTGTCAACTGTGGGGGACCACACTCTGCGGCATATGGCGGATGTCCGCAGTTTCAGCTTCGTATCCGCGCGAATCGTATTCGCGCGGAAACATTCATTCCATACTCTGAGGCAATACGCCGGGCCAAATTGGCCCAGGAAAATGAAAACCGCCACAAACAAAACCCACCACCCTCCCCCCCATCACCTATAGTAGATCCTCTCTGGCAACAAGAAGATCGCCATAAACCTACGTATTCTAAGGCTGTCCAAAACAACAATCCTAAACCCCCATCCAAACCTCCAGTTACAGCACAAAGTCAAACCCAACAAGTAAGTCAGACCCCCCATACCCCTACAGACTTGATTAATACTAAACCATCATCTAAAGAGGTTCCATCCTCCAAACCAAAAACTACCCCAAAACTCAGACTAAGAAGAGGTAGAATCCTCAGTTCCCAGGAAAGAATTCTGAGAAAAAAAGCAGAATCTGTCAAAGCGGCTCTACGTGAGCAAATAACACAGAAGAAAATAGAAGAAATTGTTTCCCATCAGATTGAAATACACACAGCTAAATTAATGACAGAAGTTACAAAACATATGGACAAAGTAATGACAGACTTGACAGACAAACTGACAAAAAACATACCAACTGACAACCAAACGAGTTTGACAGCCCCCTCATCCCCCTCCCCTTCACAAAACGCCATGTTAATCGAGATCGAGAGCATTGATTTCAACCTCGAACAAAATAAAAACCAAACAACAGCTGAATCAGTTATGACAAAAATCCTCGTTCAATTTGCTAAGGCACGAACCACTCAAAAACCGTGCCTTCTGCTTGACGGGCTTCTCTCCCCTTTTCCCCCCTCCAGTGGCCAGCCGCGGTGGGCC
>JAGGCT020004072.1:679153-709848 GCA_017654935.2 Phymorhynchus buccinoides
TAGCCTTTGCTTGATCCAAAGGAATTTGTCTGGGAGTCGAGCTCAATGGGCTTTTGCCTTCCATAGAGTTTTTAGGCTTTTTGTTTTCTCCTTCGTTAAGAGGAGAATTTGGGTCTGAGGGGGTTCGTTGACCTCTACTTCTTTTTCTAGGAGTGTTCCGTTCGGATTCTGAGGGTAGTGTAAAAAACACCCCTTCACTATTTGAATCTTCATCACATGATGATTCTGAGATCCATTCTTCATTTTCTGTACTATCTGATTTAGAACCCCACTTTGGGGTGGTCTGTTTACTCATTGTCAAATTTTCCGTTCTGTCAAGATCTTATCAGTTATTTTATTGTTTTTTAGAGGTTAATTTATTTATAACTTCTTTTAGTATTATGTTTTTAAGAATACTGTAAGAAAGGGAGCTATCTTTACTTTATGTAATCCCGAAAAAACGGTAGTCACAAGTCCTAAGAATCTTAAAACTAATAGAATAAACCGGAGGCCAAAGACCTTTGCACGGTTAAAATCCTATTTTGTAAGTAAAACCTAGTTAAGAGACGGAAGAAAGGATCAAAGTAGTAGTAATTTTGGTGTTTTACGTCCTCTCGACCCGGGAAGGCACATATGGGACATGTGTATTAGTAGGGTATGGTCAAATCATAGATAAAACATCACATTGACAAACATATACAAGACGGGACAATATATATAGTATGAGGGAAGGGGGGGATCTCTTAGGCAAGCTAAAATTTGTTCATTTTGGGAAGATGGTGAACCAGTGTTCGAATTAAAATGAATAGATTTCAAGGTAAGTGATAAGATATTCTTTTAGATGTAAAAATGTTATATAAAATCTAGTTATTTGTCTGGGGGTACCGAAACAACCCTCTTTAATTAAAAATTCAGGGCTACGAATTTAAAATCCGAAAAGATGTGTTTTATTATTAAAAGCCTAAAGTGGCCTATATTTATTTTAAAAGATAGTATTTACAGGGATTTATACAAAATTTGTGAGCCCAAAAAGTTTGGGTCACGGGGCAAAGGCCCTATTATATAAAAAATTTAAAAGTCCAACTAAGGGGGGGAACTCTCTCCCTCGGGAACTCCCTTAGGAGTAGAGTTGGGAAAGTTTTTACATGATGGATAGTTGGATTAAAAAAGGTGTAAAAAGAATGGAATTATTATTTAAATTTATACGATTTATGTTTTCTATTTGTTCTGGGAACAACAAAAGAGTGGAGGGGGGGGGGGGGTTCGGAGGGTCTCTGCACACAATGAGGGGGCAGGACGAACGAGAGGGGCGATACGCAGGCCATCCCTGCGTCAACCACCTCACGCAAGCCTACCCCAACAAGGGGGAGATCAACTCGACGAACAAAAGAATAAGACCAAAAAAAAAAAAAGGTAAGAAAAGGTTCCCAGAACAGGGGAGTACTATCCTAGTTTTATATCGTTCACTCATCTTTCATTCTGTTAAGCAAGTTGATGTTTGCGACAGAAGCGCAAAAACAGGGTAAGGGAGACCACCCAGCCGTAACGTGACTTAGCTTGATGGGGGTGTCCGTGTTAACAATTGTGTAAATATGATATTAAAACGAGCTGTTGTCTGGGATAGGTCATGGTCGTGTAAGGGTTATGTCGTGAGTATTTAAAATTTGTTAAAACTTGATTTATAAAAGGTATAGGTGTTTAAAAGATAGGTCTTATGGAGGGGAGAATGGAGTTTGACCCGGCCGGCAGTCGGTGACCATGGCAACCAATGTGGTGTATATAAGGTGTGTGTGTGATTTGGACCCTCTCCGTTAAGCGGGAGGACCAATAGAAAGTGTTGAAAATTTTGATGTAGTAATGAGCGAATATACGCTGTCTGCTGAGGCCTTGATTACGCAGTAGTTTTTCTCTATTGGTTTTTGCCAGGACCAATGAAATGCTAACATGTTTAGCCGTGCAAGGCTGCATAATCTGATTGAGTATATAGGGCAAGGGTTGAAAATATATCTTTAGAGTTTTTATGAGTGGTCAGCTGCAGGATCCCAAGGGGGGGTGGCTACAAAATCCCCCCCGCCCTCGTTCTTCCACAGGTGACTATATTGTTAATAATAATTGTTTATAACTTGACTTTTATATGGGAGCCCAGGCTTAAGAAAGAGTGGATAGAGTGGAGAGGGAGGTTAACGATTCTTTCATGATTGGGGCGGGGGGAGGGAGGGAGAGGGACCCCTCCTCCCCGCCCCAAACAGAGGAAAGGCGCCGTGTACAGAGGTCCTGCACGTATGCGGAGGGACCCCAGGCGACATGGCGCGACGCTGTGGCGTGACGGCTACGAAGGTGAGCTTCCGGAGTTCGGGCCGCACACCCGTCCACAGGGGAGAAGGGAGTAAAAATGTGTGCTCAAAAAGAGCCAGCACTAACGATCGAGGCGTGCTGTATGTTAAAAGAAGGGGAGAGGGGGGGGGATGGGGAAATGGAACGTGGGCGGGTGCGCGGACCGCTGTCCGGAAGGACCCCTCCCTCTCCTGTGAAAGATGTTGATGGGCTTAAGTTGAAAATTTTAGAGTTTTTAGAATTCGTGTCCGAAAGAGGCAGATCTTATGGCCTCTCCGAACCAGACCAAGGGGGACCATTCATGTGGGCCTCGGAATAGAATTGATTTTTGAGTGAAGGGGATCTTTAATACTTTTAGTTTATCTAGAAACGTGGAAAGTTGATTTTGAATATAAGTACAGGGGGTAAAAAGATGATCAAGGTCCAGGATGTTTTTACAGTGACAGGGCAGTTTTTTATATTTACAGTAATTGGACCTTGTTCTGATTCGAAATAATAGGGATTGGGTTTTGGGAGGAATGGGAAGGAACAGTCCCCCTTGGTGTATATTAGGGTCCCAGGAGTGGGCTTTGGCGTTAGAATCCAATTCTTTTGCCCACTCCTGGTGAGTTGCTTTTTTCAGCAGGCTTTTGGCTTCGCCCACTGAAAGTTTAATGTCTGTAGGGGTTCCGGAAAGGCCCGAGGCGGCCGACTTAGCGCCCCTGTCAGCCAGATCGTTCCCTAGCAGGCCACAGTGGGAAGGGATCCATACTAGTAATACTTGGGTACCTCTTATTTTAAGTTGATGTATTAAATTTCTGATTTCATATTTGATTTCGGCGCGATTATAGTTGTTGCCTTGTAGGGCTTTAATTGAGGATAAAGAGTCTGAAAAAATAACGATTTGGTAAGGTGAAAGCGGAAGATTATTTATAAATGTTAGTGCTTCCAGTATAGCCCAAAGCTCGGCTGAAAAGATGGAAATATTCGGGTTTAATTGAAAGGATTTAGAAATTTTAAGGCTCGGTATACTGAAAGCACAACCGATTTTATGATTAGTTAATAGGGAACCGTCTGTATAAATGGATAAGTAATGTCTTAAGTTATAAATCTTTTCTTTAGCAGCTACGGTGAGGTTATTGATATCGTTTTCTTTATTATATTGGAGATGAAGGTTAATATCGATGTCAGGTGGATCCCAATCCCACTGGGGGGGTCGATGTTGGGGGAAAGCTGTGATGTTATTGAGGGCTACGTCTGCTTTTGTCATTAGTTCGTTTGTATAGTCATAGATGTTGATGAATTTTTTGTATTTTTTGGAAGTGGCGAAATATGGATCTGAGAAGGAGGTGAGAAATTCATTTTCGGAAAGGTTTTTGGTAGCGTATAAACGGATTAGTAGTGAGGCACAGTTCTGTTTAATTAGGTGAGTTAGGGGGGTCCAGTCGATGTCTCGGTAGATTAGATCGGTGATAGCATACCTTGGGAGGCCCAGGGCAGTTTTAAGTGCTTTTATTTCGAAACGTTGAAGGTTATTAAGGGCTGTTTTTGAAAGGGAATAAAAAGCTTCCATACCGTATGTTAATCTAGAGCGGACCAGTGATCTTACTAAAAATGTCAGGAATTTTGGGTCTTTTGCCCATTTTTGGTGGGCTATAACTTTAATGAAGTTGAGTGCTTTATTAGCTTTTTGGATTAAATAATGAATGTGGCTGTTCCATTGAAGGTTGTATGAAATGTTGACGCCTAGAAACTTAACGGACTGTACTGGTGATTTGGTGACGTTATCAATTTTGATGGTGATGTCTGTAACTTTAGTTGTGGAAAAAATCATGAATTCGCATTTTTGAGGGGCAACTGTGAAACCATTAGTGTGTAAGTAGTCTGTTATTTTGTTGATGTTTGTTTGGTGGATTTGTAGAAAGGGGTCTAAGCTGTAATAGTTTCCGGGGGGGGTGTTGACGGACCATATGGCGATATCGTCCGCGTACATAGATATTTTGCAGTTTTCTAATTTTACTTTATGGATATCGTGTAACATAATGTTGAATAAGGTGGGGGCTATGATACTACCCTGGGGCACTCCCATATCAAGTTGGTGAGACATCGACATGGACTTACCCACTCTCACTCTTAAACTACGGTTGTGTAGAAAAGAAAGGATGAAGTTAAAGGTGTTGCCTTCTATACCGAGGCTGCTGAGTTTGTCCAGAAGCCTCCCATGCCAGACTGTGTCATAGGCCCCTTTTATATCGAAAAAGGTGGCCAGGACCTTTTTTCGGCGCGTGAAGGCCCGTCTGACGTGGGAGGTAAGTCTGACTACTTGTTCCATGCAGTTTCTATGTGCACGGAACCCTGCTTGAAAAGTGGGGATAATGTTGTTTTTATCCAAAAAATATTCGAGTCTTTGTTTTACGATACGCTCGTAAATTTTGCCCAAGTGTGGGGTGAGGGAGATGGGGCGGTAACTTTTGGGATCCCTAGCCGGCTTTCCTGGCTTAAGGATCCCAATGACCTGTGCCTCCTTCCAAGCTTGAGGAACAGTTCCCCCCTCCCAGCACTTGGAATAGAAATTATGTAAAATTTTGTGAAAAGATTGGGGAAGTTCTTTAATGAGTTTATAGGAGATGATATCTTCTCCTGTTGCTTTACTAGTTTTTTTGATTAAGTTAATGGAAGCAGCAACCTCGGTAAGTTTCAAGGGTGCGTTGATGTAGTGAGAGTTGTCATTTGATTTGGTGTGGTGGGGGATACTTTGTCGTTTAATTTTATCTTTAGTAGGGAGATATTTTGTCTGGCTGGCCTGGGCGAAAGTCTCCGCCAAGGTGTTGGCAGTATCAAAGTTATTTGTTGTTAATTTATTGTTTTTGAGGACTCTGGGCTCCCATACATTACCTTTAGAATTAATTTTTTTCAGTTTCTTCCAAGCTTTACTTAAATCTTTGTAATCTAAAATGTCTTCATTATCTTGGAAAAAGTCTCGTTTAGCTTTGTTGATGATATCGTCACAATGCTCCTCGGCTTCTGTCTTAAGAATATGATTGGGGGGGGTAGGGTGTAAATCGAAGCGATTGCAGGCCTTCTTTTTGGCCTGCACTGCCTGCTTGACTCTACAGGCATTCCACCACGGTTTGGCTTTAGGTTTATCAGAGCCAAGCAGGGGGAGTACAGGCACCGACTTGTCACAGGCCTGCAATATAGCTTGTCTAATGTTATTGTAATATGGTTCTATATGTTCGTGTTCGGTATTTTCGATGTTATGTTTGTTTAAAAGTGAGCGGAATAAGTGCCAGTTAGCCTTGTCAAAGTTGTATTTAGGTTGTTGTTTTTCTGTTGTATTGGTTTGTTCATGCGGTACGTTGAATTCGATTGAAATTGGTTTATGATCGGAAAAAAGTGTATCAGAAAAGGGATACCACTCGTGACTCACTACGAAGTTAGGGGAGACGAGAGATAAATCAATGGCGGTCGGTTTGTGATTCGGACTATCTGGAAATCTAGTGGCTGAGCCATCATTTAAAAGTACAAGATCGGAATTAATAATGTCATGGAAAAGTTTGGTACCTCCAGAATCGGGGCCAGAATTAAAGGCCTCCCAGGCAGGGTGGTGGGCGTTAAAGTCCCCCACCACTACCCAGGAGACAGACTTAGAAAGTGAAGATAGCCAGTCACGAGTGGCATTGGCATTGTAGCCTTTTGGAAAATAGAGGTTGACTAGATTTGTTGTGGTGCCATTGACGGTCAGTTGAATAGTGTTAGAATAAGTTGTGTTGTTGTCGGTGACTATTGGTGAAGTAATTGAAAGGTATTTAGTGTGTTGACTTATATAAGTTGCGGTATACACCCTACCATTTTCGTTACTGACATTAGGGGGATATTGATAGCCGAAAATTTTGGGAAGTTCGGAAAATTTTGTACTTAGGGACTGTAAACATAAAATTTGATATTTGGTCTTATTAGTTTCTAAAAAGTGTATTAAATGGTCAATGGTTCTTGCAATGGAACGACAGTTCCACTGCAAGATACTAAAATTTGGTGCTGCGATTTTAGTGCTTAAAAGGGAGGTTACTACTATAATGATACTATAATTAGAATGGTGGGGTTATAGTTTTTGTTGTTGGGCCTTCCGGGAGGACTGTGACGACATCCTACCCTTGCCCTCCTGACTGCTAGAGCCCGGACTTCCGCAGGCCAACTCTGCCAGTCTCATGAGGCTGCTTCCTGGACCCATTTGGATAGTTGAAGGGTCACAGGTGGGGGGCAGGAGGGAAGCTAGTCCCTCCAACAGAATTTTTGGTTTATTAGTGACTCTGGCCCTGGCAAAATGCTTGAGGACTTCAGTCATGAAGACCTCTGCAGGGGATTTCCCGTTGTTTTGTTGGGTAGAGGGGGTGGGAAGGAGAGGACACTGGGGGGGAGGGGGGGGGGGAGGGGGGGGGGGGGGGGGGGGGGGTGCTGAGACTTGGGGGGTGGAGTGGTGGTAGTCAGATTTGTGTGTAATTTGAATAATTTATCCATATGTGTGGTGAGTTTGTCCATCATTGTTGCTGTCTGTTTGTTGATTTTTTCGGTTATGAGGTCATTAATGCGTGTTTGGGTGTTTTGTTGCGCGGCTTGTTGTTTTGCTTTTGTTGCCTTGTTACGTAGATTTCTTGTGATTGTACTTGAGAGCCTTGTTCTTGTTGAAAGGCGAACTGTGGGGGGCAGTGAGGCGGGGGTGAGGGGGGGGGGAGGGGCTTGGTTGGGGAACGGGGTGGGGATGTTGTTGGGTGTGGGTGGTTGTGTTGTGAGTGCAGGGGTCTTTGCTTGCTGTGTCGATCTTCTTGACACAGCAGAGGCGTAGGTATTTATGGGCACTTGTTGTTGTTGTTGTTGGGGGGGCATGCGCCACGAGGGGTCAACTTCAGGGGGGGGGGAGGGGGGGGCACGATTTTGTTGTTTCTGTTCATCTTCTGCTGTCAGGGCCAATTTGGCCCTGCGTATGGCTTCTGCGTATGTAATGAAGACCTCAGCCCTAATTTTGTTGGCCTTAAGTCTAAGTTGGAATTGGGGGCAGCCATTGTAGGCTGCCGAGTGTGGGCCCCCGCAGTTTATACACTTGGCCGTGTGAGCCACGCAGTCCTTGGCTGCGTGGCCGGGCCCGGCACACTTTGTACATATTTGTTTTGGTGCACGGCATTGATCTTGGTTGTGGCCCAGCCGTGCACACTTTCGACACCTACGTACGGGGGCCACAAAAGGGTGAACTACAAATTCAGTGATAGAGATGTTTGTGAGCTTGGGGAGGATAGGTTTGTTGAACGTAATCTTGACGGCTTTTGATGAAGTGCCGTCTCTATTCCGGAGGCGCATGATGGCCTTGGCGTCAGCAATGTAGGGGAGAAGATCTTGTACGTTTTCACTGAGGGGTATGGGTTTTATTACCCCCTCAGTGGCAGTGGATGGAATGGTGCATTTAATTGGGATTTTAGATACTTCGGTCATTTTGGAGAGGCGTGTTTGTTGTTCCTGTGTTTGGCAGCCTATGAGCCACCGGCCGCCGGCCAAGGGTCTTTGGCTGAGAATTGTGCCTATGGAGTTTGTCCAGAGTTTCATCTGGGACAAGGGCCCCAGGCCGCTGATGGTAGCGGGGCCTGTGCCCAAGTCCTGAACGATCACGGGGTGTTTAACGAATGTTGGGGGTGGCTGTGGTTGGGTGTTTGTACGAAAGAATCGTGGGGGTTGTTTTTTGGGAAGTTGTTGTTGTTGTTGTTGTTGTTGTTGTTGTTGTTGTGAGTTTTCGTCGGACATGTAAATTTCTGTCTCAACGTCAGGGGCTGTGTTATCCTGTTTGTTGCTAGCATCACTCAACAAGGAGTCGATGCTGTTGGATTGTCTTACTGGTGATGTTATTTCTATGTCAGCTGCATGCTCTACTTGTTGTGCGTGTGACACTCCGTCAGTGGGGGGGAGGGGGGCGTGGCCCTCTCCCTCCATGATCGCGAGTTCTTCTTTCGTTTTTTTGTTGTTTGGGGAGCTTGGATCGGGGGATCTAGGCTCCGAACCTGACTTTCGTTGTCTTTTGTTAAGTCGTTTTTGGGTGGGAGTGAAGAGGTGAAACACCCCTTCAACTGTGGATCCCTTTGGGGAGTCAGTGAAAACTGATTCATTTAACGAAGTGTTGGGACTTGGAGACTGTGGTGTCTCCCTGTCTGTATGGGGAGGGGGGGGGTTACCCCCCCCTTTTTTCTGACTTTCGCTCATTTCACTAATGATCACATTCAATGAAAATGAAAAACAAGGGCAAAAATCATAAAGAGGAAAAAATGTTTTGTTAGATAAAAATAAATATACACAAAGAGGTACGAGGGTGCCAACCCGGAATCAAGAGGATCTACACTATTAATCTAAAAGGCTTTGTTATTGATAGAGAGGCCCAAGATTGAACTTGGGACTCTGGTCTGCCAGAGATTTCTATTTACTCACTGCGAAAAAAATTTGTAAAAAAAACAAAAAAGTAGGAGGAGAGGGCCCGTCTCGGGGAGGAACCTCGTTGTGGCTTGGTGACTGCTCTTGTGTGGGTAGGGTTGGCTCCTGTAGTGGCGTAGGGCGTTGCGCAGATAGGCCGAAGCCTAGTGGTAGCTGCGTGGCGTGAAGAGAAGTTATCGTCCCCTTTAGTGGGGTGTAGAGTGGGCGCTGTAGTAGTAGCGCGTCTTCTTCTTTTGTAGTCCGTTCGTCTGTTCTTTTCTCAGCGTCGCTTAATTTCGGGAGCTCAGGTGTGCTCGCTTCGGCGGCTAGGCAGTGAGTGCGGCGGCTAGGCAGTGAGTGTGAATTTGGTGTTTTTCGCTGAATGGCATCACAGTTATTTCCTCTCGCAAGTTTAAAATGAATAAAACCGAAGTTCGATGTAGTCTAATTTTGGTGTTTTACGTCCTCTCGACCCGGGAAGGCACATATGGGAATGTACATTACTCGTAGTAGTAGTAATTTTGGTGTTTTACGTCCTCTCGACCCGGGAAGGCACATATGGGAAATTATAATGGAAAACGACATTTTACAAGACATACAGAGACAAAACATAAACATTACATATAATTGGGAGGAGGGGATGGAATTCTCTTTGTGCGCAAGTTAAAATGTTCTTTTGAAAAGATTGGGAAACCGAATTCGTGTTAAGACAGATTGCGAATCGTGATTCTTAATAAAAGAATCTATGTGTGTGTAAAATGTTGTATTTTTTTTTAAAAAGCTTGTATATCTTGTCTGACCCAAACCGACGAATTTCTGTACATTAAAATTCCAGGGCTACTGGTTTTAAAAGTCAAGAAATATCTTTATTTTATTATTAAAAGCCTAATTTGGCCCATAGTTATGTTAAAATTTGTATTTACAAATATTTATTTAATTTATTTACAAAAATTTATGACTTGAATTTCAGGTCAAAGGGCAAGGCCCCATAAATAGATAAAATTTAAAATATCCTATCGGGGGAGAGAACTCTCTCCCCAATGACTTCCCTGTAAACAAAAGCAGGGGAAATATGTACATGCGGATAGTTAATCTTATTAAAAACCGTAAAAGTCTTGTGTTTATACTTTTATTTACATAAATTTCTGGGAACAACAAAAGAGGGGGAGGGAGGGACTTCGGAGGGTCTCAGCACACAGTGGGGGGCGGGACAAGCGGGGGGAGCGATACGCAGGCCATCCCTGCGTCAGCAGCCCCACCGCAGGCCCACCCCAACACAGGGGAGACCAGCTCGACGAAGTAAAATAAGAATAAAAAAGGTTCCCAGAACATGGGGATTTAGGCCGTGATATTGTTTAAAGTTTATTATTCCATTCATACAACATTCGTTCAATTATTAATATTTTGATTTTTGCGGCAATAGCGCAACCAGAAAGGGAGACTACCCGGTTGGTGAAGTAATCCATATAGGTGGGGAATCCATGTTAAAATTTGTAAAAATGCTTGTAGTAAAATTGCGAATTATGTTAAAATATGTTCGAAGGATAAGATATTTATGGATAAAATGTTGTTCATAAAATATATAAAAGTCATCGTAGGACGGGTATGAGCTGTGTAGGACCCCGGCAGGCAATCGGCGACCGTGGTGCATCTTTTTTTTTTTTTTTTTTTTTTAATTAGAAAGTTTTACGTACGCCCTCTGGGCCTTTCGGCCATGTGGGGCAATTAGGTGTTTACTTGGAGATATCAGAGAAAGGGAGGGATGGGGGCGGGGAGGGGGGGGGGAAGAGGTCCGGAGGATCTCAGCACACCAAGTGAAGGCAGGCCCACCATTGGGGGGATACGCAAGACATCCTCGCGTCACCCCCATCGATGGGCCCACCCCCTCCAGTGGGAGGTCGGCTCACGGACCACTTGGGGGGGGAAAGGAGGGGGAGGGGAGGTAGACACCCGGAGGTACTCGACCTTAAAAAGGGAGACCAGCGCTCGGGATACTAGGGCGGAGAGGGGGAGGGGGGGGGGAGGGGGGGAGGAGGAGGGGGGGAGAGGGGAGGGGAGGGGGGGAGGGGAGGGGGTGAGGGGGGAAAGGAGAGGGGGGGGGGGAGTCTAAAATTAGCTCATTCCTTTAACTTTTGGTTGATACCAGGCTCGCATTTGACAAACTGACTTCTTATTTTTTTTAAAATCTACTAAAACGTTACGACCTAAAAATGTATCATTCACTGAGCATCTTCTCGATTATTAATTAAAATTTTCAGGACCACGGGTTAAAATTAAACTTTTTATTAATAAAAAAAAAAAATTTTAATGTGACGTGAGGTCTGTTAAAATTTAAGAGAAAGAAAAAAAAAAAAAAAAAAAGGAAAGCTATTTACAGAGCGTATCTTAGTTATTTACATTTAGATAATAAAATATTGTAAGGGTTGATTGTGAATTTGTAGTAAATAACGGGTAAGGGGAAAAGAAGACTAGGCTGGGGTCAAACCCCTGACCTATGGTATCTGTGTGCGGTGTCTTAACCTCTCGGCTGTTGCTTAGGTTATTAATAGTGAAAGTTACTCTTTTATTCACAACCACAGGGGGGGAGGCGTCCTAGCTAAAAGTAAAACGCAGGAATCCGTCTGCCCTAACTACTGTGGGGCGATAAGAGTTATCGTGTTAAAATCAACTATGTACATCTATCTACACCCGTCATGCCTTTATACAGCCAATTCATCCTCGGTAAAATATTTACATTTTTAATAAGAAATAAAAGGAAGGTAAAAACCCGAGATTATAAAAATGGGCCACGACGGGTACGACCGAGTTTGAGCGGAAAAAAAAAAAAAAAAAAAAAAAAAAAAAAAAAAAAAAAGCTTGAGTGGATTAGAATGGCTATTGGGGTCAGTGGTGAGTTGTATGTTTTTCTTGTTGTTTCCGTGTTGGGTAACTGGTAGTGTTTATATAAGGGGTGAGAAGGGTTGGTATGAGGTGTGTTCAAGTTCTGGTTTTTGGTGGGGAGGGGGTATGGGTGAGAACGAGGTTCTTCTGTTTTTGTTGGGGTGGGTGGGTCATTGTGGGATTTTTATCATTAAGATTTATAATAAAATCTAGTATCACGATTAAAAAAGGCTGTGTTTATTCCAAGTCCAATAAAAGTGATTTATATTAAGAAGTGATTAATTAAGAGGTGGAATGTTTTTGTTTTTTGTTGTTGTTGGGTTTGTTTGTTTTTTTGAAAAGGAAGGTCGGCTGCCAGTCCGCGTGAGTGGGTAGGGTTATATCCTATTCCAGGGTGAGAACCTTCCGCGGGAGGCATGTTGGGTTGTAGATGATTTGATATTTGTAGTGAGTAGAATTGAAGTTTTGTTGTTGTTTTTGGAGCCCATAGAGGGGGAGGGGGGCTTGGACTGGCCCCCGTTGAAGGGACGATAGAAGGAAAGTAGGGGAGGGGGGGCGATCCCCAAAGATTTGGGGATCTGTGACCCCTGCGATGTGACAAAACCTCTCCTCTGGGCCTCGGGGGGGATGGGGATGGGGGGTGGTTGGCTAGACCTGGGGACCGGTCCAGGGAGATGCCGCTCGTTCCGGGGGGGGAACCGCCGGGGGGCGCCGGCCGGGGCCGCAGACCCCTGGTAGAAGCAAATGGGGGTACGGCCCCGGGCGGCAACCCCCGACGACTCACTTGCCCCCAGAGACAAGGACCAGTTGGAAGTTGGGGGAGAGAGGGGCCGGGGTGACGCCCCCCGCCGGGCGGCCCGCCAGCCGGGAGACGCGGCGCCACTCGAGAGGGCCGATAGGGTTTCGGGCACGCCCGCGCACCCGCCGAGCACCCGGCCGGCGGGGGGAGGCCACCCGAGTCACTGGGTGGTGGGAGTGGGGCCCTTTGGAGAGGCAGCATACACCAGACCAGGGGTCACGGGGAAGGGCTTTATTTTGGATTATTGTACAGAGAAAAGATAGAATGGATTAGAATAGGTAGCCAAAAGAAGCCCGGCCGAGGGCCTCCGCCAGCCAGATTATAGGTTGCCAGCCATGAGTTTGGCTATGGATTATGGTTTGTTTTGTAAAGGGAATCTTGTTTATTTTAAGTTTTGTTACTAAGTTGTCTAATTCGAGGGTGATAGTATTACATTGTGAGAATATGTGATCTACTGTTAGGAAGTCTCCACACTCACATTCTAGTTCTTGAAATTTGTAGAAAAGTGGCCTCGGTTCTGAGTCTGTAAATCAAGGATAGAACAGACCGAGGAACGGGGGGGAAAAGTCCCCCCTTAACAATTTGGTGATCCCAGGAGTGAGCTTTGCACCGGGTTTCAAGTTCCCGAGCCCACCCCAGGAATGATTTTTTCGTAAGGATAGATTTGAATTCTTGGATAGAGAGTTTGATGTTTATTTTAGTACCGGCCCGACCAAGGGCCGCCTGTTTGGCGGCCCAGTCGGCCTGGTCGTTACCGTGTAGGTCACAGTGGGAAGGGATCCAGCTTAGTGATATGTCTGTGCCCTTAATTGTGATCTGGTGTATGAGAAAGTTAATTTCTTGTACTACGGAACGTCTATTTTTAGAATGGCCTACTAAAGCTTGAATGGATGAGAGTGAGTCTGATAGTATAACTGCACTTCGTGGTGGGTTTGGGAAGTTGTTGATATAAACGCATGCTTCTAGTATGGCCCAGAGTTCGGCGCTGAATATTGAGATGTTATTATTTAGTTGGAATGATTTAGTGATTTTAAGATCTGGAATTGTAAATGCGCAGCCTGTTTGTTGATTGATTTTGGAGCCGTCTGTATATATAAGGAGATGTTGGTGAAGACTGTGGATTTTTTCTAAGGCTGCGACTTTTAGTCTGTTTGGGTCTTCTTGTTTAGAGTATTGTTCGTGTAGGGAGGTGTCTGTTGTTATCGGAGTCACCTCCCACTGTGGGTAGTCATATGTAGGGTGGGTGGAGACTTCCGCTATGTTGACTCCTGCCTCATGGAACAGATCTTCAGTGTATTTGGTTATGGGTATGGATTTGTGATACAGGGACGGATGTTTGGTTATATGGTCAGGATGGGAGTGGTAATAAGGGTTAGAGAAGTTATCATAGAATTCAAAGTCTGTGTAAGTTTGAGTAGCGTATATACGGGGAAGGAGAATAGAGCAGTTAAGTTTTAGTAATTTACGCAGAGGGAGCCAGCCCACATCTCGATAAATGAGATCAGTTACCGCATAGCGGGGGAGCCCCAAAGCTATCTTAAGGCCACGGAGTTCTATTCTTTGTAATTTAATTAGGTCATGTGTTGTTAGGGAGTGCATGGCTTCTATTCCGTATACTAGTTGGCTGCGAATGAGTGATCTTACAAGGTTAGTTAGTATTTTGGGGTCTTGTGCCCATTTTTCATGGGAGATAATTTTGATGAAGTTTAGTATTTTATAAGCTTTCCTAGTTATATAGTTAATGTGTTCTGTCCAGGAGAGATTATAGTTTATAATAACACCTAGGAATTTGGCATGGTTGGAGGCCGCTACTGCTTGTCCGTTGATGGTTATTGATAAATTATAGTTAACTGTGGGCTTTTTGATGTTAGTTAGTATTAAAAAGAGACATTTATTTGGGGCCAATGAAAAACCGTTGTCTTGTAGATAGTGGGCTATTAGGTTAGTTTGTTTTTTATGTTGTTTTAGGGCTTCTTTAAGTTTTGTTTGATTAATTTTTGTCATAGTTAGGGTCCAGGTTGCTATATCATCTGCATACATACTAATTTTGTTGTTTTTGATGTTTGTTTTAGTAATGTCTGATACCATAATGTTAAAGAGAGTAGGGGCAATTATGCTACCTTGGGGCACCCCCATATCAAGCGAGTGACTGTCAGAGAGGGACTGGCCCACTCTTACTCTCATGGATCGGTTTTCTAGGAAGGATTTGATAAAGTTAAAGAGGTTTCCTTCCACGCCGAGCCTGCTGAGTTTTTGAAGTAGTTTCCCATGCCAGACAGTGTCATAAGCACCCTTGATGTCAAAAAAGGTGACAAGTACACTCTTTTGGCGGGCGAAGGCTTTTCTGGCATGGGAAGTGAGCTTGACAATCTGTTCTGTGCAACTTCTATGCTTTCTGAAACCTGCTTGTACTTGGGGGAGTATGTTGTTTCTTTGTAGGTGGTATTCTAATCGTGAACGCACGATTCTTTCATACACCTTACCCAGGTGAGGGGTGAGGGAGATGGGGCGGTAGCTCTTGGGATCCTGTTTTGGTTTCCCAGTTTTCAGGATCCCGACTACCTGTGCACATTTCCAAGCCTGGGGCACTTCCCCACTCTCCCAACACCTGGAGTAGAAGTGGTTAAGAATTGACAAAAAAAGTAGGGGGTAGTTGTTTAAGTATACTGTAGGAGATGGGATCCCCTCCTGTTGCTTTGTTAACTTTTTTAATACTACGAAGGGCCGTGGCAAGCTCGGCGAGTTTGAGAGGGGCATTAATACAGTCAGTGTTATTTATGGATTTGGGGGGGGGGGGGATTGTATTTCTTTTTTGTTGTTCCGCAGGGGAGAGATGTTTTGTTTGGCTGGCTTTGGCGAATGTCTCGGCCAGGACATTGGCTGTTTCTTGATTGGTTTTAGTGATTTTATTGAAGGTAGGGCAGAGAATTTGCGGTGTTTTTGGTTTGCCTCCCGCTTTGATCCTACGCAGTCTTTTCCAGGCACTATTTAGATCTTTAAATGACAGAATTGGCTCGTTGGTGAAGTATTCTAATTTAGCCTTGGCGACCATCTTTTTACTATATTTTTCAGCTATACATTTATTTTGATGGTTAGGGTGAGAAGGTTGTTTATTAAATGTATTGCATGCGGAGTGTTTTTGTTGGACGGCCTCTGCACATTCATCGTTCCACCAGGGGTTGTTTCTCATTTGATAGTTGGAATTAGGGGTTGATTTTGGAATTGTGGTGTCTGCTGCTGTAGAGATGGCTGTTCTTATGTTATCATAGTAAGTTTCTAGATGTGTATTTAGTAGGCTTTCGTGGGTGTATGAGCTGAGCAGAGTTTTAAACTGTTGCCAATTGGCTTTGTCGTATTTGTATTGAGGGGGTGGTGGGGGGTCTTTGGATATCTCGATTTCTGCTGTGAGGGATATGATAATGGGTTTGTGGTCAGATCCTAGGGGGTCTACTTGGGGAGTCCATGAGAATTCGGTAAGGAGTTGGGGGCTGGCTAAGGTTAAGTCTATGGCTGTAAGTCTGTCTGTGGGTCTGTCGGGGTAACGAGTAGTAGAGCCGTCATTTAAAAGGGTTAAGTTAGAGTTTAGAATGTCAGTAAAAAGTTTTTGGCCCCCTTGTGAGTGATGGGCCGCGTTTTTTTCCCATGAGGGGTGGTGGGCGTTAAAATCTCCGACCACCACCCATGACTCAGTTGGGGGGAGGGAGGCAATCCAGTCTTCAGTGGGCATTTTGTCGTATCCTCGGGGGAAATAAGTATTGATTATTTTAGTGGGCTTATTATTTAGTGTGATTTGGATAGTATTGGAGTAGACTGTGGGGTGGACGTTTTGTATAGGGGAGGGTGTGTGCTGAAATTGGATGTTTTGGTGAACATATGTGGCTGTTTGTATGTCTCCTTGAAAGTTACTGACCCCTGGTGGATGGCAGAAGCCGTCCAGTTTTGGTAGTTTGGAATAATGTACTCTAAGAGATTGAAGACAAATAATATGGAATTGAATGGGGTTTGTTGTTAGGAAGTTGATAAGGAAAGGGAGGTTCGGTGTTACGGCGCGACAGTTCCACTGGAGCAGGTTTAGGGACCCAGGCGCCGTAACATTTGGGACCTGTGAGGTGCCCTCAGCAGCGACGTGCAGGCTGGGGGGGTACTATTTTGTTCTTTGTCTGGGAGGACTGTCTGCGTTTTTTGGCCTCTGTTTGTTCCTGATCAGGGCGGCAAATGAGTTGGGCAATTCGCATGCAGTTTGAGGAGGGGGAGATATCAAATGGTTCAGGGAACATAGATTGTGGTAACAGGGACTTAAGTCCCTGTACGAGTGTTAGTGGTTTGGTTGAAGTTCTGGCTTTGGCTATTTCTATGAGCATTTGGGTCATGAATTGTTCACCTTGGGTTTTGTCACTGACGTCCAGGTTGTTGAGTTCGAGTTGGATGATGGGGGAGGGGGTGGGGGGGGGGGGGGGGGGGGGGGGGGAGGGGATTGTCGGGAGGTGGTTTGTCAGTTTGTTGGTCAGGGCTGTCACAAGTTGTGTCAGGTGGTTATCTAGTTGTTTCATCATTATTTTGGTTTGTTTAGTTATTTGGTCTTCAACAATTTCCTGGATTTTTTTTTCAGTTAGGCTTTTGGCTCGGGAAATCTTGAGGGCTTGGGCTTTAAGTTTGTATTGTGTGGCCTGGTAGGAGGGGATTCTTCGGCGAAAGCTTGAGGGCACGCCCTTGAGGAGGGCGTAGTTTTTCGTGGTGGGGGCTGATGGAGCTGAAGGAGATTTTTGTAGAATGGTTGGTTTGGGTTGAGTTAGTTTATAACGGGGGGCGGGGGTTGGTTTTGTGGGGAGCTTCTGTCTGGTCATGTCGGCGTAGCTAATGGTCGCCGAACGCCCAATGGCGTTCCCAGTCCTCCAAGACGGATCTACCGGGGGGAGGGGGGAAGGGGGGGGGGTGCTATTTTGTATTTGTTTGTGTTTGTGGTTTTGGTCGATGGCCGCCTTGGCTCTCCTAATTGCCTCTGCGTAGGGAATGAAGGTCTCACCCCGGAATTTGTTGGCTTGGAGTCGTAATTTGTATTCAGGACACCCGGCGTAGGCTGCCGAGTGACCCCCTAAACAGTTAACACATTTACGTTCAACGGTCTGGCACTCGGTAGCCAGGTGTCCTGTCTGAGAACAGCGGGCGCAGGTCTTATTAGTAGCGCGACAGTGTTGAGCTGTGTGGCCGAGTCGGGCACAGTTTTGGCACCTACGCACCGGGGCGACATAGGTGTGCACCTTGTACTCGACGGCATTGATCTTAATGTAGTCCGGAAGGTAGGTGCACGTGAAGGTGATCTTGACTGCCCTAGAGTCGGAGCCGTCTCGATTTTTCAGTCTTATCGCGGTTTTCGCTTCTGGTATGTGGGGGAGCATGTCAAGTACGCTCTCGGAAATAGGGATCCCCTTTATGACACCTTCGGTCGTTGCGGAAGGGATTGTGCATTTAATTTTTATGTTGGAAATTTCTGTCATGGCGGCTAAGTTTTTCTGTTGTTTGGCCGACTGGCAGCCGATCAGCCAACTGTTGTTAGGAAGAGCTCGTTGGCTCTGGATGGGACCGATGGTATTTTTGCCACATTTTATAAGATGTGGTGGGACCAAGGCCTCGAAGGGTGGCCTGGCCGGTAAGCAGGTCCTGAACTTTGACTGGAAACTTGAGAAATTCAGGGGGAAGTTGGTCGTTGTTAGGGCGTCTTCTATTTGGTAGGCGGTTTTGGCTTTTTGGTGTGGTGCATCTTAAAAGTGGTGGTGGGGTGTATGTTTGCTTTGGTCCTCTTCGTTAAGCGAGAGGACCAATGAAAAGCGTTGTAAATTTTGACAGTGAAGTACTACACGAATATTCGCGATAAGAGGCGTTCATCACGTAGCTTGTTTTATTATTATACACTCACTGCCTAGCCGCCGAAGCGAGCACACCTGAGCTCCCGAATTAAGCGACGCTGCGAAATCAACAGACGAACGAACTACAAAAGAAGAAGACGCGCTACTACTACAGCGCCCACTCTACACCCCACTAAAGGGAAGGATAACTTCACTCCACGCAGCTACCACTAGGCTTCGGCCTATCTGCGCCCACTTCACTTCGCCTCAAATTAAAAGGTGCCACCACTACTGGAACGAGCGAACGGCACCACAACAACGCCACGCCTACAATTCGCGAGGCTCCTCCTCGATCTTGGGCCCTCTCCTCCTGTATTATTAAGACTCATGTGAGTAAATAGAAATCTCGGTTCAGACCGAGTCCTAAGTTCACTCTTAGGCCTCATCTTTCATAACAGCCTTAGTTAAATTAAGTGTAGTTCCTCTTGTTCCGGGTTGGCACCCTTCCACCTCTCTTGATTTATATTTTCACTAACAAATTTTTTTCCCCTTTATGATTTTCTTCTGTGTTTTTCATTTTCTGTTTTACATAGATTAGTGAAGCACAGATGAGCAAAAGCGGAAAGACAAAAGGGGGGGGCGACCCCCCCGAATCCGAAATAGTCAGGGAGACCCCCCAGTCACCCAGCCCCAACAAAGATCTCTCAATCACAAATCCTGAAATCTACATCGATGTGACACCCCCAAAATCCAACACCAAAGATGTGTTCCTACTCTTCACCCCCTCAAGAAAACGCCTTAGAAGAACCGGTTCTGAAGCCGAAATTCAACTCAGTCCCCAAAAAACAAGCCCAGATCCAAAAAAGACAAGAGAAGAGCTCGGGACCATGGAGGGTGAGGGCGCTTGCTCTCTTCCCCCCATTGGTCACGTAACACAACCAGATCAACCAGGGGACCCTGGCAGTAAGGCCGTGTCTCCGATCACGTCCCCTGTCAGGAGATCCGATTCAATAGACACTGTTCACAGTGCAAGCAACACACAAACAGACACTACTGATTTGGATTCACTAAAATCCAACAACAACAACAACCAAACCTCACAGCCAACAAACAAAAAATCATCAAACAGAACCTTCAGAAATCAAACACAACCCCAGCCCCCCCCCACCTTCGTCAAACACCCAGTCATCGTCCAGGATCTGGGTACGGGCCCGGCCACCATTAGTGGTCTAGGCCCCCTTTCTCAAATGAAGCTCTGGTCCAACGCGATCGGCACCATCTTAAGCCAGAGACCCTTGGCGGGCAATCGGTGGCTAATCGGATGCCATTCCACCGAACAACAAAACAAACTAGCAAGATTAAACTCAGTTTCACAAATACCAATCAAATGCACCATTCCATCTGCAACCACCGAGGGGGTCATTAAGCCCATACCCCTCGGTGAAAACATTCAAGAGCTGTTGCCGTACATCCCTGACGCCAAATCGATCATGAGGCTCAAAAACAGGGACGGCACAGACTCCAAAGCTCTCAAGATCACCTTTGATAAGCCCATACTGCCTAAAATCACAAATATATTAGTCACTGAGTACATCGTGTCCCCGTTTGTGGCCCCTGTCAGGAGGTGCAGGAAGTGCGCACGGCTTGGCCATAATATGGACCAGTGCCGTGCACCAAAGCACATCTGCACCAAGTGCGCCGGGCCCGGTCACGCAGCCAAAGACTGCGAGGCCGCTGTGGCCAAGTGCGTGAACTGCGGGGGCCCACACTCTGCAGCCTACAATGGCTGTCCACAATACCAGCTAAGGCTTCAAGCAAATAAAATTCGTGCAGAGGTCTTCATCACTTACGCTGAAGCGATCCGTAGGGCCAAATTGGCCCTCGAAGCAAATAGACAACAGAAACAACTTCATCAAGCTCCCCCCTCCCCCCCCCCCCCCCCCCCCCCCCCCCACTGACGTAGACCCTTCGTGGCGACTACCCCCACAACAACAACAACAACAACTGACAACCAACACTTACGCAAATGCCGTTTCAAGGAAACCCCCCCAACAAAAAAACACCCCTGCTGTCCCACAAACTCAACCAACAGTGCAGAACAACACCCCCACCCCGAACCCCAAAATCAAATCCTGCCCCCCCCCCCCCTTCCCTCCCCCCCCCCCCTCGTCCCCCACACCCCCCTACTGCTCGTTTCACAGTTCGCACTAGACTTTCCAGCGCAGTAACAAAATCACTCCAAAAAAAAGCAAATAAGGCAAAACTTCTTGCTGCTCAAGAAGCAAACAAAAACAACATTGAAGACATCATAACAGAAAAAATCAACTTACAAACAGCTACCATGATGGACAAACTGACGACCCACATGGACAAACTATTCAAAACTCACACAAAACAAGACCCCACCACCGACACCCACACCCAAACCCCCCCCCCCCCCCCCCCCCCCCCAATGCCCCATCTTCCTCGCCCCCTCCACACCATCAAGCTCTGACAAATCTACCGCTGAAACATTTATGATAGAAGTATTGAAACACTTTGCCAGGGCCAGAACGACCAACAAACCGAAACTACTTTTGGAGGGACTAGTCTCCCTCCTACCACCCTCTAGTAACCCCACCACAATTAATATGGGACCCGACAGCAAACTTATGAGGCTAGCTGAACTGGCCTGTGGAATTCCCGGGTCAGTAGGCCACGAGGGGAAGGGCAGGATGTCTTCACAGTCATCCCGCAAATCACAGTACCAAAAACCATAAACCCCATTCTAAAAATAGTATCAGTATCGAAATAATGCTTAACGCCCTCTTTAGCCTTTCGGCCATGTGGGGCAGTAACGTTTTACCTGGGGATATAACAAGAGAAAAAAAGGGGGGGGGGGGAGGGGAGGGGAGGGGGGAGGGGAGTGATTCGGAGGATCTCAGCACACCAAGTGAAGGCAGACCCACAGACGGGGGGATACGCGAGACATCCTCGCGTCACCCTCGACTATGGGGCCGCCCCCTCCCGGAGGGAGATCGGCTCACGGACCACTTGGGAGGGGAGGGGAAGGGGGAGTAGACACCCGGAGGTACTCAACCTTGAAAAGGGAGACCCGCGCTCAGGATACTATGGGGGAAGGGATGGGGGGGAGGTGGGGGGGAAGGGGGGGAGGGGAGGGGAGGGGGGAGGAGGGGGGGTGAACAAAAGTTAACTTATTACTTGGCTTTTGTTTGTAACCGGGCTCGCATTCTACAGACTGACCTATAAAATCCACCTAAAACGTTATTGTTTATAAAAATTCCACTGCTGAGCATCGCATCTTCTAAAATTTATCATTAAAATTTCCAGGACCACTGGTTAAAATTAAACTTTTTATTAATAAAATCTTTTAAAATATCGCGGAAGGTCTGTTAAAATCAGAGAAGAAACAAACTATATACAATACATATTTATTTATTACAATTTATATATTTCCGTAAAATAAGGTATTATAGAAGTTGATATGTGTGTGTTTGTTTATGGGAGGCTAAATCGGAAAAAAAGGGATGTTGGGCCGGGTTCGAACCTCTGACCTGTAGTGTGAGTGTGCAGTGTCTGGTCATTTCGGCTGTTGCTTTATCTATTATATACAGGTTAAAATAATCTCTTTATTGTTCTAACTAATCCCGCAGAGGGCGGTCTCCCATCTAAAACGTGGGGTTCCCTATGCCCTAGAATACTGCGAATTAAAAAAGAGAAGAATTGAAATAGTAAATTTTTAAATATATACAAGTATGTACATCCGACATGCCTTTATACAGCCATTTCTTCGACGGTAAAATATATACATTGTTAAAACCGAGTTCGAAGAATTAAAAGGCATGCATTAACGGCGAACTTTGTATAAAATAATCAGGTGAGTAGTGTCTAAAAAAAAAAAAGGTGGGTTAAGAATGGTGGCTTGTGTGGCTGAGGGGACGAAATATTTCGTGCATTTAGTGTTTGGTGGGGGTGAATTTTATGAGTACAACTTTGATATTTAACTTTTGGTTTTAGATAATAATAGAGAGGGGGGTAGGGGGTGACCTGCGAACCGGGTATTCGATGTTTGTTTTGGGCGTAGAGCTCACCCTTGGAGACCCGTGGGCAGTCCGGGGGTTAAAACTCCGATAAAATCTATTGTTTGTAAAATGAGATGTTTTTCAGTTATGAATTGGTAAAAGGGGTCTGTATTAAAATTATGTTTAAAAAAGATCGACTGCCAGTCAACGGAAAGATAAGGCTTGTTTGCCAAGTCCCGAGGCGAGGACCTTCCGCGGGAGGCATATTAAGTTATGTGTAAGTTAATGTAAATGTTGTGGAGAAAGGTTTGTAGCCCATAGAGAGGGGGGAGGGGGCTTGGACTGGCCCCCTATGAAGGGACGATAGAAGGAAAGGGGGGGAGGGGGGGATCCCCAACAGAAAGTTGGGGATTTGTGAACCCCTGCGATGTGACAAGACCTCTCCATCCGGGTCTCTGGGGGGAGGGGGAGTGGGTAGTGGTTGGCTAGACCTGGGGACCGGTCCAGGGAGATGCCGCTCGTTCCGGGGGGGGAGCCCCCGGGGGGCGCCGCCCGGGCCCGCACGCCCCTGGTAGAGGCAATCGGGCGCACTGACCCGGACGGCACCCCCCGGCGACTCACTTGCCCCCGGAGACAAGGACCAGTTGGAAGTTGGGGGCGAGAGGGGCCGAGGTGACACCCCCCACCGGCCGGGACACCGGCCAGAAGGAGCGGCGACAGTAAAAGGAGCCGAAAGGGTTCCGTGTCCACCTACACCCCCGCCCGGCCCCCGGCCGACGGGGGGGAGCCACCCGAGTCACTAGGAAGTGGGAGAGAGACCCATTGGAGAGGCAGCATACACCAGACCAGGGGTCACGGGGAGGGGCTACATTTGAAGAAGTGAGAGATAGATTTAGAAGTGGTGTCCAAAGGAAGCCTGGCCGAGGGCCTCCTCCAGCCATATTATTGCTTGCCAGTCATCTGTTTGGCTTTGTATGATTATTTGTTTTGTGAAGGGGATATTGTTTGTTTTGAGTTTTGTTACTAATTTATCTAATTCGGGGGTTATAATATGGCATTGTGTAAATAAGTGGTCTACTGTGAGAAAGTCTCCACATTCACATTTTAGTTCTTGAAATTTATTGTATGTGGCCTCGGTTCTAAGTCTGTAAATCATGGATAGAACGGGCCTAGGTACGGGGGGGAAAAGACCCCCTGTCACAATTTGGTGGTCCCAGGAGTGGGCCGCACAACGGGTCTCAAGTTCCCGAGCCCACACCTGGAACGAAGTTTTCTTTAGTACTGATTTAATTTCAGAGGTTGAAAGTTTAATATTAGTTTTGGTTCCGGACCGACCGAGGGCCGCCTCTTTGGCGGCCCCGTCGGCCTGGTCGTTGCCGTATAGGCCACAGTGGGAAGGGATCCAGCCTAGCGAGATGTCGGTTCCTTTAATTGTGATTTGATGTATAAGGAATTTAATTTCTTGTATGATAGAGCGTCTATTGTTGGTGTCCCCCACTAGAGCTTGTATAGATGAAAGAGAGTCTGTTAGTATGACTATACTCCGTGGGGGGTTTGGAAAGTTATTAGTGTATGAGCATGCTTCTAATATAGCCCAGAGTTCGGCACTAAAAATTGATATATTATTATTGAGTTGGAACGATTTAGTTACTTTTAGATCTGGGATAGTGAAAGCGCAGCCTGTATGTTGGTTGATTTTTGATCCATCTGTGTATATAAGAAGATTGTGTTTGAGACTGTGAATTTTTTCCAGTGCTGCTATTTTTAGTCTGTTTGGGTCTTCTTGTTTGGAATATTGTTCATGTAGGGAGGTGTCTATTGTTATGGGGGTCACCTCCCACTGTGGGTAATCATATGTAGGGTGAGTGGAGACTTCCTCTATGTTTACTCCTGCCTCGTGGAACAGGTCTTCAGTGTATTTAGTTATAGGGATAGTTTTATGGTATAAGGAAGGATGTTTAGTTATATGGTCAGGATGGGAGTGGTAATAAGGGTCTGAAAAATTGTCGTAAAATTCAAAGTCTGTGTACATTTGGGTAGCGTATATACGGGGGAGAAGGATGGAGCAGTTAAGTTTTACTAGTTTGCGTAGTGGGAGCCAGCCCACGTCTCGGTAGATAAGGTCAGTCACCGCATAACGGGGAAGCCCCAGAGCTATTTTTAGACCGCGGATTTCTATTCTTTGTAATAATTTTAGATCGTGTGTTGTTAAGGAGTGCATTGCTTCTATACCATATACTAATTGACTGCGGACGAGGGATCTGACTAGGTTTGCTAATATTTTGGGGTTTTGTGCCCATTTTTCTAGGGAGATCATTTTAATGAAGTTTAAGGTTTTGTAGGCTTTCCTAGTTATGTAGTTAATGTGTTCAGTCCAGGAAAGATTGTATTTTATGACCACTCCTAAGAATTTGGCGGTGTCGGATGCAAATACTGGTTGTCCATTGATATTGATTGAGAGGTTGTAGTTAATTGAGGGTTTTCTAATGTTAGTTAGTATTATGAAGATGCATTTATTTGGGGCTAATGAGAAACCGTTATCTTGTAGGTAGTGGGCTATCGAGTCTGTTTGTTTTTGGTGTTGTTTAAGGGCTTCCTTGAGTTTTTTTTGGTTGAGTGTTTTCTGTGTGGGTGTCCAGGTGGCTATATCGTCTGCGTACATACTAAGTTTATTGTTGTTGATGTTTGTTTTATTTATATCTGCTAGCATAATATTGAAGAGGGTGGGGGCAACTATGCTACCCTGGGGCACCCCCATGTCCAGCGAGTGACTGTCTGAGAGGGACTGGCCCACCCTTACTTTAATTGATCGATTATTTAAGAAAGCTTTTATGAAATTGAAGAGGTTTCCTTCGATGCCGAGCTTGCTAATTTTTTGAAGCAACCTCCCATGCCAGACAGTGTCATAAGCGCCTTTTATGTCAAAGAAGGTGACCAACATGCTCTTCTGGCGGGCGAAGGCTTTTCTGGCGTGGGAGGTGAGTTTAACAATTTGTTCTGTGCAGCTTCTGTACTTTCTAAATCCTGCCTGTACTTGGGGGAGTAGGTTATTCTTTTGTAAGTGATATTCTAGTCGTGAACGTACGATTCTTTCGTACACTTTACCCAGGTGAGGGGTGAGGGAGATGGGGCGGTAGCTCTTGGGATCCTGCCTTGGTTTCCCATTCTTCAGGATCCCGACTACCTGTGCACATTTCCATGCCTGGGGCACTTCCCCACTCTCCCAACACCTAGAGTAAAATTGGTTAAGAATAGATAGAAATGAGGGGGGTAGTTGTTTGAGCATTCTATAGGAGATAGGGTCATCTCCTGTTGCTTTGTTGATTTTTTTAATGTTACGAAGGGCCGTAGCAAGCTCGGCTAGTTTTAAGGGGGCATTAATACAGTTAGAGTTATTTGTAGATTTGGGGGGGAGGGGGATTGAGTTTCGTTTTTGTTGTTCGGCGGGGGGAAGATGTTTTGTTTGGCTGGCTTTGGCGAATGTCTCGGCCAGGACGTTGGCTGTTTGTAAATTTGTTTTGGTGAGTGAGTTAGTGATAGGACAGAGAATTTTTGGTGTTTTTGGTTTGCCTCCCGCTTTAATTCTGCGTAGGCGTTTCCATGCGTTATTTAAGTCTTTAAAGGATAAAATTTGTTCATTTGTGAAATATTCTAATTTTGCTTTGGCGACCATCTTTTTGCTGTGTTTTTCTGCTTTGCGTTTATTTTGGTGGTTGGGATGAGAGGGTTGGTGGTTGAAGGTGTTGCTTGCAGAGTGTTTTTGTTGGACGGCCTCCGCACATTCGTTATTCCACCAGGGGTTGTTTTTTATTTGGTAATTAGTGTTCGGGGATGATTTGGGAATGGAGGTGTCTGCTGCTGTGGTGATGGCTGTTTTTATATTGTCATAATGTGTTTCTAAATTAGAGTTTTGTAAGTCTTCCTGAGTATGTGTATTGAGTAATGTTTTGAATTGTTGCCAGTTGGCTTTCTCAAAGTTGTAGTGAGGGGGGGGGCGGGGGGTCGGGGGGTCGGAAATCTCAATTTCAACTGTAAGGGAAATAACAATAGGTTTGTGATCAGATCCTAGGGGGTCTACTTGGGGGGTCCATGATAATTCGGTTAGAAGTTGGGGGCTAGCTAGGGTTAGATCAATAGCTGAGGGATTGTTTGTTGGGTTGTCAGGGTATCGAGTGGTAGAGCCGTCGTTTAACAGGGTAAGGTTTGAGTTTAGAATGTCGTAGTATCAGTATAGCAGTAACCCCCCTTTTTATAGTAACCGGCGCGGTCCAAAAATTTAGTGTCTTGCAGTGGAACTGTCGTTCCATTGCAAGAACCATTGATCATTTATTATACTTTCTCCAGACTAACACTACTAAGTACCAACTATTATGTTTACAATCCTTGAGTTCAAAATTTTCCGATCTTCCAAAAATGTATGGCTACCAATACCCCCCTCATGTCAGTAATGAAATAGGTAGGGTGTACACAGCAACATACATAAGTCAACACACCCATGTGGGCCACGATGTTTCATTCACCTTCTAGCCGTCGAGCCGTCAACACCTCCAGTAATTGCTCTCGTACAAGCCAGAAAAGAAAAGGAGACCTCTTCGCCACTGCTGCGTTCGAGCGAAAAAGAAAGGGGACACTTCGCCCCAAACGGATTTGCTTGCCTTCCCTGCTACGGCCTCCAGACCACGTGACTACTTCGTGCCCTGCCAGACACCACCACCCTCCACCCGAGGGCTTTTTTACAGTTAAGTGGCATGACTCGAGCCTCTGGCCGATCGTCCGAAATTGAATAACTTTTTGTAAATTGCGTTATCTCTTGGCCTGGGGAGGCATTGTGTATTGTGTATATATTATTATACTAACAAACATTTTTTCCCATCCCTATTATTTTCCTCTATATTATTTTCTTGTTTCATGTTTAGAAAGATGTAATTAGGGCACCATGAGCGAGGAAAGTTCTAAGATAGAGGGAAGGGAGGGGGTGGGGGACATCACACAGGAAACAAACACGGATAACAGTTTTGAAACTCTCTTTGACAGCTCAGGGGATTCAAACACGTTTATCGAGGTTGAGCCAAAGCTCCCTCTTCGTGAACACATCATAGGGAGTCCCGTCCCCTCCAATACAAGCACTCCAACCACACCTACCAGAAAAAGAAACAGAGGGGACGAATCGAGCCCCTCTAGTCCCAGTCTGTCACCAGGCAGCAAAAAAACAAAAGAAGATTTGCATAACATGGATAAAGAGATTAGTCCAATCAATTCTGAAGTCCAGTGTCTAGACCCATCCCCCTCAAGGGACACAAACACAGACCACACTAAAGAGGGGGAAAACACCATGGGCACCCCCCCCACACCTGTCCCATTCAAAGATAACCCTCACACCATTGACTCAATTTGGGGGTCTACCACCAAAACAAATACAGATATATATCAACAAGAACAACAACAAAACCAGATAGGGTCAAGGCCCATCCCGAAACCAAGACCCAGACGGGTACGTACACACACACCCGCCCATTTGAGGGAAAACTCAAAAGAACCCACAAAACCGACCTTCTTGAAGTACCCGGTCATAGTTGAAGACCTGGGTACGGGTCCAGCTACAATTAAAGGCCTTGGCCCAGTGACCGGGATGCGCCTATGGCAGAATGCCATAGGCGACATCGCGAGTCAGAGATCCCTGGCCGGCAACCGACTCTTGATAGGCTGCATCTCCGCTGAACAGCAGAACAAACTTGCCAATCTGAAACAAATCTCAAAAATCAATGTTAAATGTTTCATACCTACAGCTTCAACGGAGGGGGTTATCAGACCCATCCCTCTGGAAGAAAACATTCAGGACCTTCTGCCATTGATTAAGAACGCCAAACACATATTAAGACTAAACAACCGAGATGGGTCTAAATCTAAAGCAGTGAAAATAACATTTAACGAACCCATCCTCCCCACACAAATTAAGATCTGTGCCCAAACCTTTGAAGTCTCCCCCTTTGTTGCCCCAGTTAGGAAATGTAGAAAGTGTGCCCGGTTCGGACACTCTGCAGAGCAGTGCCGCTCAAAAAAGGAGACCTGCGCTAGGTGCGCCGAACCGGGCCACTCAGCACAGTCATGCACGAACACCAACAAGTGCGTGAACTGTGGAGGTCCCCACTCAGCGGCATATGGCGGATGTCCGCAATACCAGCTCCGCGTCCGCGCCAATAGGATTCGCGCGGAAGTTTTCATCCCCTATGCAGAGGCGATACGCCGGGCCAAACTGGCCCAGGAAAGTGAAAGTACAAAAAAACAAAACACCCCATCTTCTCCTTGTTCACCCACAGTAGATCCTCTCTGGCAACAGGAGGACAGACAAAAGCCAAGCTACTCAAATGCAGTCAAAAACCAAAATTTCAAACTTCCAGTCTTAAGTCAGATCCATACCCAACAATCTACAAATCAATCTCTTCCCACTTCTACTAATATCACTGAAACACCAGAAAACCCCAAAGAAACACAGAACACAAAACCCAAAACAACCCCCAAACTCAAACCTAAGAGACATCGAATCCTGAGCTCACAGGAGAGGGTACTTCGAAAAAAAGCTGAGTCAGCCAAGGCAGCCCTCCGTGAACAAATGACAAGTCACAAGATCGAAGAATTAATCTCCAAACAAATGGCTAAATTCACAGTCGGAATCATGACTCAAGTCACAACATATATGGATAAAATTTTGACAAACTTTACAGACAAACTGACAAAACATACACAAATAGAAAACCAAACTAGCCAGACCCCCACCTCCCCCCCTCCAACACAAGATACCACTCTAACAGATAACATTCATTTTAACGTTAAACCAACTTCTAATCATACATCTACTGAGGTCATGGTGACCCAGATCCTAACGCAATTTGCTAAAGCAAGAACTACGCAAAAACCCGGCCTCTTGTTGGACGGCATCCTCTCCCTTTTCCCCCCCTCCAGCAGCCAGCCGTCGGTGAGCTCGAATTCCAATCTATTTAGATTGGCGGAGCTCGCCTGCGGCCCGGCGGGAGGGGAGGGGGTCCGTCAGAAGAGAGTTGGGTCCCAATCATTAAAAAGATAGCGGTGGCGGCCCGCTCACACTACATTTAATTAAACTTTTTCAACCCTTCTTTTTTCTTACTCCCCACCCGTAAGGTTACTATCTAAGTTAAACATTTTGCAATGGAATTGCCGTGCCATTAAAAGAACAGGCGATCATTTAATTCATTACTTATCAACAAACACTAACACATTTCATTTTATTTGTTTACAATCTTTAAATATAAATTACGCTAACTTGCCCCGCATCCAGGGCTACCAATATCCACCTTCAGTTAGTAATACAACAAGCAAAGTATATACAGCCACTTACATACACCTAAACATGCAATACACTAATATAAATTCCCCAGAAGAAAATATAACAGGTAAACGGTATTCCAATACTATTCAAACAAAAATTAATGGTAAAACTACTAACATTTTAAATTTGTATTATCCTAAGGGATATAGTTCAGTCGAAACTACTAATTGGCTTCCCTCCCTTACAGACACTGTCTCCTGGGTAGTGGTGGGAGACTTTAATGCTCACCACCCTACCTGGGAGGACTTTGGTTTTTCACCTAGTGGCGGGGGTGGGATGTTAATCCAACAAATAAATGATTCCCACTTAATTCTTCTTAATGACGGATCGTCCACTCGATTTCCAGATTCAAATAAGCATAAACCAACAGCTATTGATTTAACACTGGTCAGTCCTGATTTAGTGGTTAACCACGAGTGGTATCCGTTGTCTGATACCTTGTTATCAGACCACAAACCAATTTTTATTACTTTTAACATCCAAGTACCCTCACCTATTCATCCCCATCAAAATAATTTTAACTACGATAAAGCAAACTGGACCTTATTCCAGTCTATTCTTAGTAAATATAATAAAGACGACATTTTTGACCCAGATTTAGAAACTAATTATGAGAATATAAGAACTACTATTCTAAAAACATGCCATCTCTCTATTCCATCAATTACACAGACCACAAAAACTCGTCCATCAGCAAAACCGTGGTGGAACGAGACAGTTTGTGAGGCCATTAAAAAGAAAAAAAGAGCATGTAACTATTTTGATTGCCATCCCACCCCGCCCAACCATACCTCCAAAGTAGAGGCGGAAGATCTTTGCGAGGAGGCCATTAACGTTGCTAAACGGGATTATTTTAATAAAGAGGATATTATTGATCATAAGGATCTAGGCTTAGCCTGGAAAAAAATAAAGCGTATAAATAACAGAGGTAGAGTGTGGGAGCCTAGAGTGACACAAAATAATATAACAACCACTACTAATTCCCAAACTGCAGAAGTGCTTGCAGAAACATTTGCTGAAGCATGTCAGACAAAATATTTATCCATAGA
>JAGGCT020004072.1:710348-720348 GCA_017654935.2 Phymorhynchus buccinoides
TGGGGTGTAGAGAGGTAGGCTTGGCGAAGTGAAGCAGTGTAGCGTAGCCCTCGTTGTAGCAGCGCTCCTCTTCTTTTTCTTTCTTCCCGCTTGGCTTGAAGCGTAGCGTGGCGTGCGTGATTTCTTCCTTTCTTTTTTTTTCTCGTAGCTGAGCTTGCGACCGTTCGCTTCGGCGGCTAAATATAATAATTAGCATGGGAGCCAGGCTACACTTGTTTTTGTTATTTTATGTTTATTAATTAAATAAAATAAATATAAACAGCTGGATAAAAACAACAAAAGTATAAGGTATAAATGGTGATGAGGGGGGGGAGGTTAAGGATTCTTACATGGGGGGGAGAGGGAGGGAGGAAAGGGACCCCTCTCTCTCCCCACCCAGGAGAAAGGCGCCGCTTATGGGGTCCATGACGGGGGGACCACAACGCTAAGCGCGAACAGCTACCCAAAGGAAGTCTCTGTGTGGCAAGCCGGAACCCACGGACAGGGGGAAGGGAGAAAATAAAAGGATAGCGGAATGGGGAAATGGGGAAAGGGGTGTTGTGAAGTGGGCGGACGGGACCGACACACAGAGAGACTACACACCCACCAGGTGGATTATGATAAATTTTAATATTTAGAAGCGGTTAAGGATTCCCTTCGGATAGGGACGTTACGCGGGCGTGACACAATAAGGGGACCACCGGAGGTACTCGGGCAGCAACGAGATTAAATCTGTCACGCCGAGGGGCACCGGCAGACGGCTGCCTCCCCCTCCAAAAAGAAGGGGAGAAGAGACGACGCGAGCGTAACTCCCATAGAGTCTGTGTCTGAGTCGCACCAAGCACCACCACCCCACCCCGAAAGGGGGGGTGGGGGGGGGTACCGATCCGCGCCCAGGAACAGGGTCCCATTATAATTAATTAATAGACATTTCTTTTATTGGATTTATTTATTTTTTATTATTTTTTTATTTTTATTTATTTTATTTTGTTAATAATAAGAACAAAACAGTACGGACAAATATTAAAATAAGGTAAGATGGCCGCAACAAAGCCGGCCCTCTATGAGGGATTGTTATAGTGACAGATTAAAATAGATTAAAAGCTGTGCTGTATAAAACTATAAACAATATGTTTTGCTTTCTTAGCAACGGTCTTTAAAAACTAGATTGGCGTATGGACTTCTGCAAACCATACCAGGGGGGACATTCCTTCTCACCGTATTTCAAATATCTTTAAAGTGAAAGATATATTGCTGCTGAAGTTTATTAAAAAGTTGGTGAAGTCCTTTTGTCTTAAAGGCACAAGGTGTGAAAAGTGTCTAAATTAAGTTGCTGTTACATTAACATATGATGGTTTGAAATTACAATGTGATTTAGTTCTTAAGGAAAATTAGTTTCATACATGATTTGGAAACGGGAGGAAAGAGTCCCCCCTGAACTAAAGTTGTGGATCCCAGGAGGTGGGGATTAGAGTAGTTTCAAGTTCCTCGCCCACTCCTGAGTGACGCTTTTTTTAATAAAGATTTGACTCGCAAGTGACAGAACTAAATGTTCTACTGGTGAACCAGAACATTTGAGTGGCTGCCCTTTTGAATTCACGGTCTGCTAGTTCATTTCCATCAGGCCCAGTGGGAGGGGATCCATATCAAGGTGACAATGGTCCCTTAGCTGTAGATGATGATTAATTTGTTTATTTCGTTCTTTATTCTAAACGGTTGGGCTTTCCCCTTGCATTGCTTCGGATGAGGAAAAGTGAATCCGGAAAAGATAGCAATTTGAAGGAGGGTTGGTTAGATAGTTAATGTATGAAAGGGCTTTAAAAATAGCCACATTATGCTGAAAAATTGAAATATTACAATTAAGTTGAAAATTTTTGAAGATTTTTTAAACTGGAATTGCAAGCACATCCTATCTGTCTTTGGTGATTTTTTGAGCCCTCAGTGAAATACTAAGTTGGTGTTTTTAAAATTATAAATTTTTTGTGTTCGGCAGCTACTGATAAGTTGATTCTATTATTTTCTTCTTTATTAATTCTTGATGTAAGGAAGTATCTTAGTTGGAGGATCCCAAATCCCACTGTGGCACTATGTTCTTGGGATAAAAAACTGTTCTCTCTATAGATATATCAGAATTATAAAAAGGCTTTCTGTATAATCAAAATATAATGTATTTTTTATTTGTTTTATTTGATTGTGCCAAAATAAGGCTCGGAAAATTGTGTAGAAAATCTTTCTCTAGTAAAATTGTTAGTGCTGTATAATTTGGACAAGAAGTCGCACAGTTTAGTTTATTAAGTGATTGTAAAGGGGAGCCAGCCCACATCTCTATAAACCAGGTAGGTAACCCGCGAAGGACGGAGGCCAGGGCAGTCTAAGGGCTCTAAGTCATTAATTGTATTGCTTTAATGGATTGTTTAAGTATAAAAGTTCCATACGTAGGTGAGACGGCCTACCGGACCAAGTCCTAACCGAATATATTATGAATGGGGATCTTTGGGCCCATTTCTGTCTAGTTATAACTTTATAATGAAATTAAGGGCATTGTTGATTTGTTGACTAGAGTGTAATATGTTGGGTCCATGACAGATCTCTCGATAGAATAGGACTCCTAGAAAATTTAACATAGGGGATGGTGTTTTATTTGGTCTAAAATTGGATTTTTATAATTATCATATTTAATGTGGCCAGTTGAAAAAAATCATGAATTCGCACTTTGTGGGAAATGGAAACCATTTAAACTTTAAATACATTGCAGTATTAGGTGGTGGTTATGTTGGGAAACACCAAGTTCAGGGTCAAGGGTAGATTTACCCTCTTGCTGTAGGTAGCGACAAATAGCTATGTCGTCGCATACAGTGATTGTCGACAACCTCAATTTAATTTGGGATATGTTCATGGACCATGATGTTAAAAGAGTAGGTGCTATGATACTGCCTATGGGGAACACCATGTTCATTTGGCGACTTGTTGAGAGTGACTGGCCCACCCTACCTAAAACTTCATATTCTGGAGAAATGTTAATATAAAGTTATATGTATTGCCCTCAATTAACCGAGCCTGCTGGATTTTTTTCGAGTAGCCTCCAATGCCAGACGGAGTTCATATGCCCCTTTATGTCAAAAAAGGTGGCAAAGACTTTCCTGCGTCTAGCCAGGGCTTTTCTGACATGGGAGGTAAGTCTGACTACTTGTTCCATACAGGACCTGTGTTTACGAAAACCTGCCTGTATGGTGGGAATTATATTATTTTTTTCTAAAAAGTATTCTAGTCTGTTTTTTACGATTCTCTCGTATATCTTGCCTAGGTGGGGAGTGAGGGAAATGGGGCGGTAACTCTTGGGGTCCCTAGCCGGTTTTCCAGGCTTAAGGACCCCTACCACCTGTGCCTCTCTCCATGCACATGGCACCTCCCCCCCTCCCAACATCTGGCGTAGAATTGAAGTAAAATCTCGTGAAAAGAAGGGGGAAGTTTTTTAATTAACTTGTAGGAGATGGGATCACCTCCCGTGGCTTTGTTGGTTTTTCTAATTTGATTTAGGGACCCAGCAAGCTCGGTCAATTTGAGGGGGGCATTAATGTAGTGCGAATTGTTTGTAGATTTTTGTGTATAAGATTTTTCGCTCCGTCTGTTCTGTTCCTCTATGGATAAATATTTTGTCTGACATGCTTCTGCAAATGTTTCTGCAAGCACTTCTGCAGTTTGAGAATTAGTAGTAGTTATTATATTATTTTGTGTCACTCTGGGCTCCCACACTCTACCTCTGTTATTTATACGCTTTATTTTTTTCCAGGCAAGGCCTAGATCCTTCTGAATCAATAATATCCTCTTTATTAAAATAATCCCGTTTAGCAACGTTAATGGCCTCCTCGCAAAGATCTTCCGCCTCTACTTTGGAGGTATGGTTGGGCGGGGTGGGATGGCAATCAAAAAAGTTACATGCTCTTTTTTTCTTTTTTATAGCCTCTCTAACTGGTCTCGTTCCACCATGGTTTTGCTGATGGACGAGTTTTTGTGGTCTGTGTAATTGATGGAATAGAGAGATGGCATGTTTTTAGAATAGTAGTTCTTATATTCTCATAATTAGTTTCTAAATCTGGGTCAAAAATGTCATTTTTATTATATTTACTAAGAATAGACTGGAATAAGGTCCAGTTTGCTTTATCGTAGTTAAAATTATTTTGATGGGGATGAATAGGTGAGGGTACTTGGATGTTAAAAGTAATAAAAATTGGTTTGTGGTCTGATAACAAGGTATCAGACAACGGATACCACTCGTGGTTAACCACTAAATCAGGACTGACCAGTGTTAAATCAATAGCTGTTGGTTTATGCTTATTTGAATCTGGAAATCGAGTGGACGATCCGTCATTAAGAAGAATTAAGTGGGATTCATTTATTTGTTGGATTAACATCCCACCCCCGCCACTAGGTGAAAAACCAAAGTCCTCCCAGGTAGGGTGATGAGCATTAAAGTCTCCCACCACTACCCAGGAGACAGTGTCTGTAAGGGAGGGAAGCCAATTAGTAGTTTCGACTGAACTATATCCCTTAGGATAATACAAATTTAAAATGTTAGTAGTTTTACCATTAATTTTTGTTTGAATAGTGTTGGAATACCGTTTACCTGTTATATTTTCTTCTGGGGAATTTATATTAGTGTATTGCATGTTTAGGTGAATGTAAGTAGCTGTATAAACTTTGCTTGATATATTACTAACTGAAGGTGGGTATTGATAGCCCTGAATGCGGGGCAAGTTAGCATAATTAATATTTAAAGATTGTAAACAAATAAAATGAAATGTGTTAGTGTTTGTTGATAAGTAATGAAATTAAATGATCGCCTGTTTTTTTGATGGCCCGGCAGTTCCATTGCAAAATGTTTAGCTTGGATAGTAACCTTACGGGTGGGGAGTAAGAAAAAAGAAGGGTTGAAAAAGTTTAATTAAATGTAGTGTGAGCGGGCCGCCACCGCTATCTTTTTAATGATTGGGACCCAACTCTCTTCTGACGGACCCCCTCCCCTCCCGCCGGGCCGCAGGCGAGCTCCGCCAATCTAAATAGATTGGAATTCGAGCTCACCGACGGCTGGCTGCTGGAGGGGGGGAAAAGGGAGAGGATGCCGTCCAACAAGAGGCCGGGTTTTTGCGTAGTTCTTGCTTTAGCAAATTGCGTTAGGATCTGGGTCACCATGACCTCAGTAGATGTATAATTTGAAGTTGGATTGACGTTAGAATGAGTATTATCTGTTAAAGTGGTATCTGATTTTTGGGTGGGGGGGGGGGGGGAGGGGAGAAAGGTGAGGTCAGCTACTTATTTGGCTTTTTCTGTTTGTATGTGTTTTGTCATTTGGTCTGTGAAGTTGTCTCCATTATTTTCAATCATATATGTGGTGACCTTGAGGTCATGAATAACCACTTGTAAATTTTTGGGGCCATTGGTTTGTAAATTAATTCCTCAATCCTTATTACTGGTCCTTGTTGTTCCCTGAGAGCTGCCTTTGCCGGACATCAATCCAAAGCTTTGTTCAAGCAGGAGTCATAATCCCATATTTCCTGTGAGCTTAGAATACGGTGTCTCTTGGGTTTAAGTTTAGGTGTTGTTTTTGGTTTTGTGTGCTGTTTTTCTGTTCCCTGTGATTTTTCTGGTGTCATCAATAGTGAGCAGTTGGGGGACAGACAGAGATTGGTATAAGTGGGTTGTTGGCGTGCTCGAACATGTTCTGTACCTTAACGAGCTGGTAAGTTTTGAACGTTGTCTGATTCTTGACCAGCGTTATGAGTAACTTGGGACTAGTTTATTGATGAGCAATGTCTCTACAAGCGTCGTCGCCCTTTTACAGAGGATCTACTGAGGGTGAAAGAGGAGTAAGTCTGTGGGGATTTCCTTGTTTTTATCAAAATTTCGCTTGTTCCATCGGTCAAATGTTGGTGTCCACCGGCGTGATTGTGACTATCTGCATATTACGGGATTCATCACACCTCTCTTCTGCGTCTGCCTTCTGTTGTCCTGCTGGCAATTCTTGACTTGCTGCGCACACACTGACTGACGGCTGGCGTAGTCGGTTATTCTGGCGCGTACCTATTCTCTCCTCTCCTGTCTCCTCTCTCTCTGTGTCTCCACTCTTTTGTGTTGTGTCTCCGCTCTTCGCTAAAATCTCAGCTCTCGCTATCTTTTTCTCTTCTTCTCGTAGTCTCTTTCTCTACTCTCTCTTCTCTTTCTTCTCTCTCTCCATCCCTTTCTCTCTCCTTAACTCTCTCTCTCTATCATTTGTGTGCGCACACTCTCTCTTCTCGCTTTCACTCTTCCTCGCTCTCTTTTCTCTCATCTCGCACATAGTCTTAATATGTGTTTGGCGTTCTTAATCAATGGCAGAAGGTCCTGAATGTTTTCTTCCAGAGGGATGGGTCTGATAACCCCCTCCGTTGAAGCTGTAGGTATGAAACATTTAACATTGATTTTTGAGATTTGTTTCAGATTGGCAAGTTTGTTCTGCTGTTCAGCGGAGATGCAGCCTATCAAGAGTCGGTTGCCGGCCAGGGATCTCTGACTCGCGATGTCGCCTATGGCATTCTGCCATAGGCGCATCCCGGTCACTGGGCCAAGGCCTTTAATTGTAGCTGGACCCGTACCCAGGTCTTCAACTATGACCGGGTACTTCAAGAAGGTCGGTTTTGTGGGTTCTTTTGAGTTTTCCCTCAAATGGGCGGGTGTGTGTGTACGTACCCGTCTGGGTCTTGGTTTCGGGATGGGCTCTGACCCTCCTCTGGTTTTGTTGTTGTTCTTGTTGTTCTATATCTCTCTTTGTTGTAGTAGTTGACCCCCAGATTGAGTCAATGCTCTATCTCTCTCTCTCATCTCTCTCTCCCATCTCTCATCTCTCTCTCCCATCTCTCTCTCTCTCCCTCTCTCACCCACCCTCTCTCTCTCTCTCACTCTCCCCCCTCCCTCGTTCCCCTCTACCCTATCTCTTCTCTCCATCTACTGCAAATCTTCTCTTTCTATGTTTGTCTGTCTGGTCTCTCTCTGGGACTAGAGGGGCTCTCTCTCGTCCCACTCTCTTTCTCTCTCTGGTCTCTCTCTCTGGAGTCCTTGTATTGGATCTCTCGGGACTGCCTCTCACTCTCTCTCTCGAAGAGGGATCTCTCTCTCCCTCTCCCTCCACGTCTCTCTATCTCCTGAGCTCTCCACCCCTCTCTCTAAACTATTATCCGTCTCTGTTTCCTGTGTGATGTCCCCCACCCCCTCCCTTCCCTCTATCTTAGAACTTTCCTCGCTCATGGTGCCCTAATTACATCTTTCTAAACATGAAACAAGAAAATAATATAGAGGAAAATAATAAGGGATGGGAAAAAATGTTTGTTAGTATAATAATATATACACAATACACAATGCCTCCCCAGGCCAAGAGATAACGCAATTTACAAAAAGTTATTCAATTTCGGACGATCGGCCAGAGGCTCGAGTCATGCCACTTAACTTAGTAAAAAAAGCCCTCGGGTGGAGGGTGGTGGTGTCTGGCAGGGCACGAAGTAGTCACGTGGTCTGGAGGCCGTAGCAGGGAAGGCAAGCAAATCCGTTTGGGGCGAAGTGTCCCCTTTCTTTTTCCTTTTCGAACGCAGCAGTGGCGTAGAGGTCTCCTTTTCTTTTCTGGCTTGTACGAGAGCAATTACTGGAGGTGTTGACGGCTCGACGGCTAGAAGGTGAATGAAACATCGTGGCCCACATGGGTGTGTTGACTTATGTATGTTGCTGTGTACACCCTACCTATTTCATTACTGACATGAGGGGGGTATTGGTAGCCATACATTTTTGGAAGATCGGAAAATTTTGAACTCAAGGATTGTAAACATAATAGTTGGTACTTAGTAGTGTTAGTCTGGAGAAAGTATAATAAATGATCAATGGTTCTTGCAATGGAACGACAGTTCCACTGCAAGACACTAAATTTTTGGACCGCGCCGGTTACTATAAAAAGGGGGGTTACTGCTATACTGATACTACGACATTCTAAACTCAAACCTTACCCTGTTAAATGACGGCTCTACCACTCGATACCCTGACAACCCAACAAACAATCCCTCAGCTATTGATCTAACCCTAGCTAGCCCCCAACTTCTAACCGAATTCTCATGGACCCCCCAAGTAGACCCTTTAGGATCTGACCACAAACCCATTATTATATCCCTCACAGTTGAAATTGAGATCTCCGAAGACCCCCCGCCCCCCCCTCAATATAACTTGTTTCAGAATTGATTGGACTAATGTCTAAAACCATTTGTGCAAACCTTACTTTGTATGTTGGCTGGATGGTGAGCAGACTGTGACTAGATGACCTCGATTAGAAACCCACTCCGATTCCTTTCCTGTCAGCCATGGTTGGAGTACTTGTAGCAGAGGGGACGGGATTCCCATAATCTGATAATTTGAAGTGGGAGAAATGGGTAAACCTCGAGAAATGTGTTTGAATAACCTGAGATGCGGAGGCCGTCTCAACAAAGTTTTTCGTGTTTGTTTCACTGTTCATGTCTTGGACCATCTCATCCTTCCACCATTTTAGAACTTCAATGGCAGAAAAATACAGTAAAAAGATGTTTCTAAGGCATGAAACTAGAATATTTTATAGATGAACATAATTTCCATGTTTTAAAGATTTGTTGGTATGCATGGAAATGCCTACGCAATAATTAAAGCCTCCCCAGGAGATTTAACGCAATTTACAGTGAGTGAATGAATCTCTGTCCTGATCGGCTAGAGGATACTTACATGCCACAAATCTGACAAACAGCCAACGGGTGGAGGGTGATCTTGTCTCGCAAAGCCACCAAAGTAGTCACGTTCTGCCTGCGGGCGGCATCAAAAACGGTCACTCAATCCCGTGATGGCCCTCAAATGTACCCTTAACTCTAACGATATTAATGCAGCAGTAAAACTAGCCGAGCTCTCCTACGAATCTTTGACGCTATGTACGAGAGTCAATTAAGCTCAAGGCAATGACGGCTATTGGCTATACGGCGTCTTAAACAACGTGGCCCACTCATGGGCGTGTTGACTTCTGTATGTTGCTGTGTATTCTACCTGTTACATTCGTGGGGCTGCGCGCCAGGTATTGAAATGTGCACAGGTAGTCGGGGGATCCTGAAAACTTTGAAACCAAAACAGGATCCCAAACATAGTAGTTGGTACTTGGTCAGTGTTAGTCTGGGTAAAGTGTACGAAATGATCAGTGGTTCCCCAAATTGAACGACAGTTCCACTGGTGTAACCTACTCCCCCAAGTACAGACAGGATGGTGGAAAGTACAGAAGCTGCACAGAACAAATTGTTAAACTCACCTCCCACGCCAGAAAAGCCGGTCGCCCGCCAGAAGAGCATGTTGGTCACCTTCTTTGACATAAAAGGCGCTTATGACACTGTCTGGCATGGGAGGTGTGCTTCAAAAAATTAGCAAGCTCGGCATCGAAGGAAACCTCTTCAATTTCATAAAAGCTTTCTTAAATAATCGATCAATTAAAGTAAGCACAGGCCAGTCCCTCTCACGACAGTCACTCGCTATTTGACATGGGGGTGCCCCTTTTGTAGCATAGTTGCCCCCAACTCCTCATTCAATATTATGCTAGCAGATATAAATAAAACAAACATCAACAACAATCTCTCTTAGTATGTACGCAGACGAAATAGCCCCCTGGACACCCACTTCCTGGTGACAGACTGGGACAAGAAAAACTCAATTCGTCCCCTCTAGACAACTGCCAAAGGTGTGCACGAAGTAGTAGCCCACTACTGGACGGGACTCCCTGGTTTTTCCGTAGCCCAAGAGGGATGCATCTTGGCAATACCAAACTAAACGTTTTTGAACCTCTCAAGCTAACGAAAAGTGCTTCGAATCTACTGTCAATGGACAACCAGTATTTGCCGCTCGGACACCCCCAAATTCTTAGGAGTGGTCATAAAATACAATCTCCTTCCTGGACTGAACTGGCATTGTATTACATAACTAGGAAAGCCTACAAAACCTTAAACTT
>JAGGCT020004072.1:725348-749472 GCA_017654935.2 Phymorhynchus buccinoides
CTACCAGGGGCGTGCGGGCCCGGGCTGCGGCGCCCCCCGGCGGGGCTCCCCCCCCGGAACGAGCGGCATCTCCCTGGACCGGTCCCCAGGTCTAGCCAACCACTACCCATTCCCCCTCCCCCTAGAGACCCGGATGGGGAGGTCTTGTCACATCGCAGGGGTTCACAAATCCCCAACTTCTGTTGGGGATCCCCCCCTCCCCCCCTTTCCTTCTATCGTCCCTTCATAGGGGGCCAGTCCAAGCCCCCTCCCCCCTCTCTATGGGCTACATACCTTTCTACACAACAACTTACACTAACTTACACATAACTTAATATGCCTCCCGCGGAAGGTCCTCGCCTCGGGACTTGGCAAACAAGCCTTATTCAATCTTTTTGCCCGCTGAGACCTGGCAGTCGTTCTCTTTTAAAAAAACCTAATTTTAATACAGACCCCTTTTACTAAATTCATAACTGAAAAAACATCAAAATCTCATTTTACAAAACAATTAGATTTTATCGGAGTTTTAACCCCCCGAGACTGCCCACGGGTCTCCAAGGGTGGAGGACTCTACTACGCCCAAAACAAACATCGAATACCCGGTTTCGCAGGTCACCCCCTACCCCCCTCTCCCTATTATTATTTAAAACCAAAAGTTAAATATCAAAGTTGTACTCACAAAATTCACCCCCACCAAACACTAAATGCACGAAATATTTCGTCTCCTCAGCCACACAAGCCACCATTCTTTAACCTACCTTTTTTTTTTTTTAGACACTACTCACCTGATTATTTTATACAAAGTTCGCCGTTAATGCATGCCTTTTAATTCTTCGAACTCGTTTTTAACAATGTATATATTTTACCGTCGAAGAAATGGCTGTATAAAGGCATGTCGGATGTACATACTTGTATATATTTAAAAATTTACTATTTCAATTCTTCTCTTTTTTAAATCCGCAGTATTTTAGGGCATAGGGAACCCCACGTTTTAGATGGGAGACCGCCCTCTGCGGGATTAGTTAGAACAATAAAGAGATTATTTTAACCTGTATATAATAGATAGAGCAACAGCCGAAAGGACGACCAGACACTGCACACTCACACTGCAGGTCAGAGGTTCGAACCCGGCCCAACATCCCTTTTTTTTCCGATTTACAGCCTCCCATAAACAAACACACACATATCAACTTCTATAATACCTTATTTTACGGAAATATATAAATTGTAATAAATAAATATGTATTGTATATAGTTTGTTTGTTCTCTGATTTTAACAGACCTTCCGCGATATTTTAAAAGATTTTATTAATAAAAAGTTTAATTTTAACCAGTGGTCCTGGAAATTTTAATGATAAATTTTAGAAGATGCGATGCTCAGCAGTGGAATTTTTATAAAAAATAACGTTTTAGGTGGATTTTATAGGTCAGTCTGTAGAATGCGAGCCCGGTTACAAACAAAAGCCAAGTAATAAGTTAACTTTTGTTCACCCCCCCTCCTCCCCCCTCCCCCTCCCCTCCCCCCCCCCCCCCCCACCTCCCCCCCATCCCTTCCCCCATAGGTATCCTGAGCGCGGGTCTCCCTTTTCAAGCAGTTGAGTACCTCCGGGTGTCTACTCCCCCTTCCCCTCCCCTCCCAAGTGGTCCGTGAGCCGATCTCCCTCAGCGGGAGGGGGCGACGGCCCCATAGTCGAGGCGTGACGCGAGGATGTCTCGCGTATCCACCCCGTCTGTGACGCGTGGGTCTGCCCTTCACATTGGTGTGCTGAGATCCTCCGAATCACTCCCCTCCCTACCCCCTCCCCCCCCGCCCCCCCCCCACCCCCCCTTCTTTGTTTCTCTTGTTATATCCCCCAAGGTAAAACGTTATGCCCCACATGGGCCGAAAGGGCTAAAGAGGGCGTTAAGCATTATTTCGATATAACTGATACTATTTTTAGAATGGGGTTTATGGTTTTTGGTATACTGTTGATTTTTTGGTACGGGATGCGGGACGACTGGATGAAGACATCCTGCCCTTCCCCCTCGTGGCCTACTGACCGGGAATTCCACAGGCCAGCCATTCAGCTAGCCTCATAAGTTTTGCTGTCGGGGTGTAACCCATATTAATTGTGGGTGGGTTTACTAGAGGGTGGTAGGAGGGAGGGGGACATAGTCCCTCCAAAAAAAAGTAGTTTCGAGTTTGTTGGTCGTTTCTGGCCCTGGCACACAAAGTGTTTCAATACTTCTATCATAAATGTTTCAGCGGTTTTAGAATTTGTCAGAGCTGATGGTGCTGGAACGGGGGCGAGGACGATGGGAATTGATGGGGAGCATTGGGGGGGGGGGGGGGGGGGGGTTATGGGTGGGTCTGGTGGGGGGGGGGGGGGTCTGTTTGGGTTGTTGAGTGTTTTGAATAGTGAGTTTTGTCCATTTGTCCATGTGGGTCGTCAGTTTGGCTTCCATCATGGTATAGTAGCTGTTTGTAAGTTGATTTTTTCTCTGTTTATGATGTCTTCAATGTTGTTTTTGTTATGCTTACTTGAGCAGCCAAGAAGTTTTGCCTTATTTTGCCCCTTTTTTTTTGGAGTGATTTTGTTGACTGCGCTGGAAAGGGTACTAGTGCGCGGGAAACTGTGTGAAAAACGAGCAGTAGGCACTAGGTGGCCGAGTTGGGGGGGCGGGGGGGGGGGGAGGGAAGGGGGGGGGGGCAGGGGATTTTGTTTGGTTGGGGTTCGGGGTGGGGGTGTTGTTCTGCACTGTTGGTTGACGTTTGTGGGACACAGCAGGGGAGTGTTTTTTTGTTGGGGGGGTTTCCTTGAAAACGGCATTTGCGTAAGTGTTGGTTGTCAGTTGTTGTTGTTCGTTGTTGTGGGGGGTTAGTCGCCACGAAGGGTCTAACGTCGGGCAGGGGGGGGGGGGGGGGAGGGGGGGAGCTTTTGATGAAAGGGTTGTTTGTTGCCTTTGTTGTCTATTTTGCTTATTTGCTTCGAGGGGCCAATTTGGCCCTAATACGGATCGCTTCAGCGTAAGTGATGAAGATTCCTCTGCACGAATTTTTATTTGCTTTAAGCCTTAGCTTTGGGTATTGTGGGGGAGCCATTGTAGGCTGCAGAGTGTGGGCCCCGCAGTTCACGCACTTGGCCACAGCGGCCTCGCAGTCTTTGGCTGCATGACCGGGCCCGGCGCACTTGGTGCAGATGTGTTTTGGTGCACGGCACTGGTCCATATTATGGCCAAGCCGTGCGCACTTCCTGCACCTCCTGACAGGGGCCACAAAAACCGGGGACACGATGTACTCAGTGACTAATATATTTGTGATTTTAGGCCAGGTAATGGGCTTATCAAAGGTGATCTTGAGGCAGGGCTTTGGAGTCTGTGCCGTCCCTGTTTTTTTGAGCCTCATGATCGATTTGGCGTCAGGGATGTACGGCAACAGCTCTTGGAATGTTTTCACCGAGGGGTATGGGCTTAATGACCCCCTCGGTGGTTGCAGATGGAATGGTGCATTTGATTGGTATTTGTGAAACTGAGTTTAATCTTGCTAGTTTGTTTTGTTGTTCGGTGGAATGGCATCCGATTAGCCACCGATTGCCCGCCAAGGGTCTCTGGCTTAAGATGGTGCCGATCGCGTTGGACCAGAGCTTTCATTTGAGAAAGGGGGCCTAGACCACTAATGGTGGCCGGGCCCGTACCCAGATCCTGGACGATGACTGGGTGTTTGACGAAGGTGGGGGGGGGCTGGGGTTGTGTTTGATTTCTGAAGGTTCTGTTTGATGATTTTTTTGTTTTTTGTTGGCTGTGAGGTTTGGTTGTTGTTGTTGTTGGATTTTAGTGAATCCAAATCAGTAGTGTCTGTTTGTGTGTTGCTTGCACTGTGAACAGTGTCTATTGAATCGGATCTCCTGACAGGGGACGTGATCGGAGACACGGCCTTACTGCCAGGGTCCCCTGGTTGATCTGGTTGTGTTACGTGACCAATGGGGGGAAGAGAGCAAGCGCCCTCACCCTCCATGGTCCCGAGCTCTTCTCTTGTCTTTTTTGGATCTGGGCTTGTTTTTTGGGGACTGAGTTGAATTTCGGCTTCAGAACCGGTTCTTCTAAGGCGTTTTCTTGAGGGGGTGAAGAGTAGGAACACATCTTTGGTGTTGGATTTTGGGGGTGTCACATCGATGTAGATTTCAGGATTTGTGATTGAGAGATCTTTGTTGGGGCTGGGTGACTGGGGGGTCTCCCTGACTATTTCGGGTTCGGGGGGGTCGCCCCCCCCTTTTGTCTTTCCGCTTTTGCTCATCTGTGCTTCACTAATCTATGTAAAACAGAAAAAAACATGAAAAAATCATACACAGGGAAGAAAATTTCATAAAGGGGAAAAAAAAGATTTGTTAGTGAAAATATAAATCAAGAGAGGTGGGGAAGGGGTGCCAACCCGGAACAAGAGGAACTACACTACAAACTACACTTAAATTAAATTTAACTAAGGCTGTTATGAAAGATGAGGCCTAAGAGTGAACTTAGGACTCGGTCTGAACCGAGATTTCTATTTACTCACATGAGTCTTAATAATACAGGAGGCGAGGGCCCAGGATCGAGGAGGAGCCTCGCGAGTTGTAGGCGTGGCGTTGTTGTGGTGCCGTTCGCTCGTTCCAGTAGTGGTGGCACCTTTTAATTTGAGGCGAAGTGAAGTGGGCGCAGATAGGCCGAAGCCTAGTGGTAGCTGCGTGGAGTGAAGTTATCCTTCCCTTTAGTGGGGTGTAGAGTGGGCGCTGTAGTAGTAGCGCGTCTTCTTCTTTTGTAGTTCGTTCGTCTGTTCTTTTCTCAGCGTCGCTTATTTCGGGAGCTCAGGTGTGCTCGCTTCGGCGGCTAGGCAGTGAGTGTATAATAATAAAACAAGCTACGTGATGAACGCCTCTTATCGCGAATATTCGTGTAGTACTTCACTGTCAAAATTTACAACGCTTTTCATTGGTCCTCTCGCTTAACGAAGAGGACCAAAGCAAACATACACCCCACCACCACTTTTAAGATGCACCACACCAAAAAGCCAAAACCGCCTACCAAATAGAAGACGCCCTAACAACGACCAACTTCCCCCTGAAATTTCTCAAGTTTCCAGTCAAAGTTCAGGACCTGCTTACCGGCCAGGCCACCCTTCGAGGCCTTGGTCCCACCACATCTTATAAAATGTGGCAAAAATACCATCGGTCCCATCCAGAGCCAACGAGCTCTTCCTAACAACAGTTGGCTGATCGGCTGCCAGTCGGCCAAACAACAGAAAAACTTAGCCGCCATGACAGAAATTTCCAACATAAAAATTAAATGCACAATCCCTTCCCCGTCCGCAACGACCGAAGGTGTCATAAAGGGGATCCCTATTTCCGAGAGCGTACTTGACATGCTCCCCCACATACCAGAAGCGAAAACCGCGATAAGACTGAAAAATCGAGACGGCTCCGACTCTAGGGCAGTCAAGATCACCTTCACGTGCACCTACCTTCCGGACTACATTAAGATCAATGCCGTCGAGTACAAGGTGCACACCTATGTCGCCCCGGTGCGTAGGTGCCAAAACTGTGCCCGACTCGGCCACACAGCTCAACACTGTCGCGCTACCAATAAGACCTGCGCCCGTTGTTCTCAGAACAGGACACCTGGCTAATCCGAGTGCCAGTCCGTTGAACGTAAATGTGTTAACTGTTTTACGGAGGTCACTCGGCGGCCTTACGCCGGGTGTCCTGAATACAAATTACGACTCCAAGCCAACAAACTTCCGGGGTGAGACCTTCATTCCCTACGCAGAGGCAATTAGGAGAGCCAAGGCGGCCATCGAACCAAAACCACAAACACAAACAAAAATACAAAGCAGCACCCCCCTCCCCCCTCCCCCCCCTCCCCCCCGTTGATCCGTCTTGGAGGACTGGGAACGCCATTGGGCGTTCGGCGACCATTAGCTACGCCGACATGACCAGACAGAAGCTCCCCACAAAACCAACCCCCGCCCCCCGTTATAAACTAACTCAACCCAAACCAACCATTCTACAAAAATCTCCTTCAGCTCCATCAGCCCCCACCACGAAAAACTACGCCCTCCTCAAGGGCGTGCCCTCAAGCTTTCGCCGAAGAATCCCCTCCTACCAGGCCACACAATACAAACTTAAAGCCCAAGCCCTCAAGATTTCCCGAGCCAAAAGCCTAACTGAAAAAAAAATCCAGGAAATTGTTGAAGACCAAATAACTAAACAAACCAAAATAATGATGAAACAACTAGATAACCACCTGACACAACTTGTGACAGCCCTGACCAACAAACTGACAAACCACCTCCCGCCAATCGCGACAATCCCCCCCCCCCCCCCCCCCCCCCCTCCCCCCACCCCCCTCCCCCATCATCCAACTCGAACTCAACAACCTGGACGTCAGTGACAAAACCCAAGGTGAACAATTCATGACCCAAATGCTCATAGAAATAGCCAAAGCCAGAACTTCAACCAAACCACTAACACTCGTACAGGGACTTAAGTCCCTGTTACCACAATCTATGTTTCCTGAACCATTTGATATCTCCCCCTCCTCAAACTGCATGCGAATTGCCCAACTCATTTGCCGCCCTGATCAGGAACAAACAGAGGCCAAAAAACGCAGACAGTCCTCCCAGACAAAGAACAAAATAGTACCCCCCCAGCCTGCACGTCGCTGCTGAGGGCACCTCACAGGTCCCAAATGTTACGGCGCCTGGGTCCCTAAACCTGCTCCAGTGGAACTGTCGCGCCGTAACACCGAACCTCCCTTTCCTTATCAACTTCCTAACAACAAACCCCATTCAATTCCATATTATTTGTCTTCAATCTCTTAGAGTACATTATTCCAAACTACCAAAACTGGACGGCTTCTGCCATCCACCAGGGGTCAGTAACTTTCAAGGAGACATACAAACAGCCACATATGTTCACCAAAACATCCAATTTCAGCACACACCCTCCCCTATACAAAACGTCCACCCCACAGTCTACTCCAATACTATCCAAATCACACTAAATAATAAGCCCACTAAAATAATCAATACTTATTTCCCCCGAGGATACGACAAAATGCCCACTGAAGACTGGATTGCCTCCCTCCCCCCAACTGAGTCATGGGTGGTGGTCGGAGATTTTAACGCCCACCACCCCTCATGGGAAAAAAACGCGGCCCATCACTCACAAGGGGGCCAAAAACTTTTTACTGACATTCTAAACTCTAACTTAACCCTTTTAAATGACGGCTCTACTACTCGTTACCCCGACAGACCCACAGACAGACTTACAGCCATAGACTTAACCTTAGCCAGCCCCCAACTCCTTACCGAATTCTCATGGACTCCCCAAGTAGACCCCCTAGGATCCGACCACAAACCCATTATCATATCCCTCACAGCAGAAATCGAGATATCCAAAGACCCCCCACCACCCCCTCAATACAAATACGACAAAGCCAATTGGCAACAGTTTAAAACTCTGCTCAGCTCATACACCCACGAAAGCCTACTAAATACACATCTAGAAACTTACTATGATAACATAAGAACAGCCATCTCTACAGCAGCAGACACCACAATTCCAAAATCAACCCCTAATTCCAACTATCAAATGAGAAACAACCCCTGGTGGAACGATGAATGTGCAGAGGCCGTCCAACAAAAACACTCCGCATGCAATACATTTAATAAACAACCCTCTCACCCTAACCATCAAAATAAATGTATAGCTGAAAAATATAGTAAAAAGATGGTCGCCAAGGCAAAATTAGAATACTTCACCAACGAGCCAATTCTGTCATTTAAAGATCTAAATAGTGCCTGGAAAAGACTGCGTAGGATCAAAGCGGGAGGCAAACCAAAAACACCGCAAATTCTCTGCCCTACCTTCAATAAAATCCACTAAAACCAATCAAGAAACAGCCAATGTCCTGGCCGAGACATTCGCCAAAGCCAGCCAAACAAAACATCTCTCCCCTGCGGAACAACAAAAAAGAAATACAATCCCCCCCCCCCCCAAATCCATAAATAACACTGACTGTATTAATGCCCCTCTCAAACTCGCCGAGCTTGCCACGGCCCTTCGTAGTATTAAAAAAGTTAACAAAGCAACAGGAGGGGATCCCATCTCCTACAGTATACTTAAACAACTACCCCCTACTTTTTTTGTCAATTCTTAACCACTTCTACTCCAGGTGTTGGGAGAGTGGGGAAGTGCCCCAAGCATGGAAAAAGTGCACAGGTAGTCGGGATCCTGAAAACTGGGAAACCAAAACAGGATCCCAAGAGCTACCGCCCCATCTCCCTCACCCCTCACCTGGGTAAGGTGTACGAAAGAATCGTGCGTTCACGATTAGAATACCACCTACAAAGAAACAACATACTCCCCCAAGTACAAGCAGGTTTCAGAAAGCATAGAAGTTGCACAGAACAGATTGTCAAGCTCACTTCCCATGCCAGAAAAGCCTTCGCCCGCCAAAAGAGTGTACTTGTCACCTTTTTTGACATCAAGGGTGCTTATGACACTGTCTGGCATGGGAGACTACTTCAAAAACTTAGCAGGCTCGGCGTTGAAGGAAACCTCTTTAACTTTATCAAATCCTTCCTAGAAAACCGATCCATGAGAGTAAGAGTGGGCCAGTCCCTCTCTGACAGTCACTCGCTTGATATGGGGGTGCCCCAAGGTAGCATAATTGCCCCTACTCTCTTTAACATTATGGTATCAGACATTACTAAAACAAACATCAAAAACAACAAAATTAGTATGTATGCAGATGATATAGCAACCTGGACCCTAACTATGACAAAAATTAATCAAACAAAACTTAAAGAAGCCCTAAAACAACATAAAAAACAAACTAACCTAATAGCCCACTATCTACAAGACAACGGTTTTTCACTGGCCCCAAATAAATGTCTCTTTTTAATACTAACTAACATCAAAAAGCCCACAGTTAACTATAATTTATCAATAACCATCAACGGACAAGCAGTAGTAGCGGCCTCCAACCATGCCAAATTCCTAGGTGTTATTATAAACTATAATCTCTCCTGGACAGAACACATTAACTATATAACTAGGAAAGCTTATAAAATACTAAACTTCATCAAAATTATCTCCCATGAAAAATGGGCCCAAGACCCTAAAATACTAACTAACCTTGTAAGATCACTCATTCGCAGCCAACTAGTATACGGAATAGAAGCCATGCACTCCCTAACAACACATGACCTAATTAAATTACAAAGAATAGAACTCCGTGGCCTTAAGATAGCTTTGGGGCTCCCCCGCTATGCGGTAACTGATCTCATTTATCGAGATGTGGGCTGGCTCCCTCTGCGTAAATTACTAAAACTTAACTGCTCTATTCTCCTTCCCCGTATATACGCTACTCAAACTTACACAGACTTTGAATTCTATGATAACTTCTCTAACCCTTATTACCACTCCCATCCTGACCATATAACTAAACATCCGTCCCTGTATCACAAATCCATACCCATAACCAAATACACGGAAGATCTGTTTCATGAGGCAGGAGTCAACATAGCGGAAGTCTCCACCCACCCTACATATGACTACCCACAGTGGGAGGTGACTCCGATAACAACAGACACCTCCCTACACGAACAATACTCTAAACAAGAAGACCCAAACAGACTAAAAGTCGCAGCCTTAGAAAAAATCCACAGTCTTCACCAACATCTCCTTATATATACAGACGGCTCCAAAATCAATCAACAAACAGGCTGCGCATTTACAATTCCAGATCTTAAAATCACTAAATCATTCCAACTAAATAATAACATCAAAACGGCGTATTCTCAATATTCAGCGCCGAACTCTGGGCCATACTAGAAGCATGCGTTTATATCAACAACTTCCCAAACCCACCACGAAGTGCAGTTATACTATCAGACTCACTCTCATCCATTCAAGCTTTAGTAGGCCATTCTAAAAATAGACGTTCCGTAGTACAAGAAATTAACTTTCTCATACACCAGATCACAATTAAGGGCACAGACATATCACTAAGCTGGATCCCTTCCCACTGTGACCTACATGGTAACGACCAGGCCGACTGGGCCGCCAAACAGGCGGCCCTTGGTCGGGCCGGTACTAAAATAAACATCAAACTCTCTATCCAAGAATTCAAATCTATCCTTACGAAAAAATCATTCCTGGGGTGGGCTCGGGAACTTGAAACCCGGTGCAAGGCTCACTCCTGGGATCACCAAATTGTAATGGGGGGACTCTTCCCCCCCGTTCCTCGGTCTGTTCTATCCTTGATTTACAGACTCAGAACCGAGGCCACATTTTACAAATTTCAAGAACTAGAATGTGAGTGTGGAGACTTCCTAACAGTAGATCACATATTCTCACACTGTAATACTATCACCCTCGAATTAGACAACTTAGTAACAAAACTTAAAATAAACAAGATTCCCTTTACAAAACAAACCATAATCCATAGCCAAACTCATGGCTGGCAACCTATAATCTGGCTGGCGGAGGCCCTCGGCCGGGCTCCGTTTGGCTACCTATTCTAACTCAATAATATCTTTCTGTACAATAACCCAAAATAAAGCCCTTCCCCGTGACCCCTGGTCTGGTGTATGCTGCCTCTCCAAAGGGCCCCACTCCCACCACCCAGTGACTCGGGTGGCCTCCCCCCGCCGGCCGGGTGCTCGGCGGGTGCGCGGGCGTGCCCGAAACCCTATCGGCCCTCTCGAGTGGCGCCGCGTCTCCCGGCTGGCGGGCCGCCCGGCGGGGGGCGTCACCCCGGCCCCTCTCTCCCCCAACTTCCAACTGGTCCTTGTCTCTGGGGGCAAGTGAGTCGTCGGGGGTTGCCGCCCGGGGCCGTACCCCCATTTGCTTCTACCAGGGGTCTGCGGCCCCGGCCGGCGCCCCCCGGCGGTTCCCCCCCCCCGGAACGAGCGGCATCTCCCTGGACCGGTCCCCAGGTCTAGCCAACCACCCCCCATCCCCATCCCCCCCGAGGCCCAGAGGAGAGGTTTTGTCACATCGCAGGGGTCACAGATCCCCAAATCTTTGGGGATCGCCCCCCCTCCCCTACTTTCCTTCTATCGTCCCTTCAACGGGGGCCAGTCCAAGCCCCCCTCCCCCTCTATGGGCTCCAAAAACAACAACAAAACTTCAATTCTACTCACTACAAATATCAAATCATCTACAACCCAACATGCCTCCCGCGGAAGGTTCTCACCCTGGAATAGGATATAACCCTACCCACTCACGCGGACTGGCAGCCGACCTTCCTTTTCAAAAAAACAAACAAACCCAACAACAACAAAAAACAAAAACATTCCACCTCTTAATTAATCACTTCTTAATATAAATCACTTTTATTGGACTTGGAATAAACACAGCCTTTTTTAATCGTGATACTAGATTTTATTATAAATCTTAATGATAAAAATCCCACAATGACCCACCCACCCCAACAAAAACAGAAGAACCTCGTTCTCACCCATACCCCCTCCCCACCAAAAACCAGAACTTGAACACACCTCATACCAACCCTTCTCACCCCTTATATAAACACTACCAGTTACCCAACACGGAAACAACAAGAAAAACATACAACTCACCACTGACCCCAATAGCCATTCTAATCCACTCAAGCTTTTTTTTTTTTTTTTTTTTTTTTTTCCCCGCTCAAACTCGGTCGTACCCGTCGTGGCCCATTTTTATAATCTCGGGTTTTTACCTTCCTTTTATTTCTTATTAAAAATGTAAATATTTTACCGAGGATGAATTGGCTGTATAAAGGCATGACGGGTGTAGATAGATGTACATAGTTGATTTTAACACGATAACTCTTATCGCCCCACAGTAGTTAGGGCAGACGGATTCCTGCGTTTTACTTTTAGCTAGGACGCCTCCCCCCCTGTGGTTGTGAATAAAAGAGTAACTTTCACTATTAATAACCTAAGCAACAGCCGAGAGGTTAAGACACCGCACACAGATACCATAGGTCAGGGGTTTGACCCCAGCCTAGTCTTCTTTTTCCCTTACCCGTTATTTATTACAAATTCACAATCAACCCTTACAATATTTTATTATCTAAATGTAAATAACTAAGATACGCTCTGTAAATAGCTTCCCTTTTTTTTTTTTTTTTTTTTCTTTCTCTTAAATTTTAACAGACCTCACGTCACATTAAAAAATTTTTTTTTTATTAATAAAAAGTTTAATTTTAACCCGTGGTCCTGAAAATTTTAATTAATAATCGAGAAGATGCTCAGTGAATGATACATTTTTAGGTCGTAACGTTTTAGTAGATTTTAAAAAAAATAAGAAGTCAGTTTGTCAAATGCGAGCCTGGTATCAACCAAAAGTTAAAGGAATGAGCTAATTTTAGACTCCCCCCCTCTCCTTCCGCTTCACCCCCTCACCCCCTCCCCTCCCCCCCTCCCCTCCTCCCCCCCTCCTCCTCCCCCCCTCCCCCCCCTCCCCTCCCCTACTCCCCTAGTATCCCGAGCGCTGGTCTCCCTTTTATGAAGGTCGCCAGTACCTCCGGGTGTCTACCTCCCCATCCCCCTCCTTTGTCCCCCTTCCGCTCAAGTGGTCCGTGAGCCGACCTCCCACTGCCGAGGGGGTGGTCCCATTGTTGGGGGTGACGCGAGGATGTCTTGCGTATCCCCCCAATGGTGGGCCTGCCTTCACTTGGTGTGCTGAGATCCTCCGGACCTCTCTCCCCCCCCCCTCCCCGCCCCCATCCCTCCTTTCTCTTATATCTCCAAGTAAACACCCTAATGCCCCCCATGGCCGAAAGGCCCCAAGAGGGCGTAAAACTTTAATTAAAAAAAAAAAAAAAAAAAAAGAGCTGCACACGGTCGCCGATTTGCCACTGCCGGGGTCCTACACAGCTCATACCCGTCCTGCGATGACTTTTATATATTTTATGAACAACATTTTATCCATAAATATCTTATCCTTCGAACATATTTTAACATAATTCGCAATTTTACTACAAGCATTTTTACAAATTTTAACATGGATTCCCCACCTATATGGATTACTTCACCAACCGGGTAGTCTCCCTTTCTGGTTGCGCTATTGCCGCAAAAATCAAAATATTAATAATTGAACGAATGTTGTATGAACGGAATAATAAACTTTAAACAATATCACGGCCTAAATCCCCATGTTCTGGGAACCTTTTTTATTCTTATTTTACTTCGTCGAGCTGGTCTCCCCTGTGTTGGGGTGGGCCTGCGGTGGGGCTGCTGACGCAGGGATGGCCTGCGTATCGCTCCCCCCGCTTGTCCCGCCCCCCACTGTGTGCTGAGACCCTCCGAAGTCCCTCCCTCCCCCCTCTTTTTGTTGTTCCCAGAACTTTATGTAAATAAAAGTATAAACACAAGACTTTTACGGTTTTTAATAAGATTAACTATCCGCATGTACATATTTCCCCTGCTTTTGTTTACAGGGAAGTCATTGGGGAGAGAGTTCTCTCCCCCGGTAGGATATTTTAAATTTTATCTATAAAATGGGGCCTTGCCCTTTGACCTGAAATTTCAAGTCATAAATTTTTGTAAATAAATTAAATAAATATTTGTAAATACAAATTTTAACATAACTATGGGCCAATATTAGGCTTTTAATAATAAAATAAAGATATTTCTGTGACTTTTTAAACCAGTAGCCCTGGAATTTTAATGTACAGAAATTCGTCGGTTTGGGTCAGACAAGATATACAAGCTTTTGAAAAAAAAAATACAACATTTTATACACACATAGATTCTTTTATTAAGAATCACGATTCGCAATCTGTCTTAACACGAATTCGGTTTCCCAATCTTCTCAAAAGAACATTTTAACTTGCGCACAAAGAGAATTCCACCCCCTCCTCCCAATTATATGTAATGTTTACGTTTTATTGTCTCTGTTTATGTCTTGTTACGTTCATGTCGTTAGTCTTTATTTTCACATACCCTACTAATAATACATGTCCCATATGTGCCTTCCCGGGTCGAGAGGACGTAAAACACCAAAATTACTACTACTCCTACTCGAGTAATGTAAATACCTTCCCCTGCTCTCTCTCCAGGGAAGTCCCAGGGGAGAGAGTTCTCTCCCAAAGTGGATAATTTTAAACTATAAAATAGCCTTTGCCCCGTGATCTATTTTTACAGTACAATAGATTAAATAAACACCTGTAAATATAAGTCTTTTAACATAAGTAAAGGACAGTTTTGTCTTTTAATAATAAAATAAAGCTTTTGGACCCGCGTAGCCCTGAATTTTAAACTTTATCGGTTGTTTCGGTCGACCAGAAAAGAATTGTGAATTTTATATACACCATACTATTTTATATTAATTAAAAAATTATAAAATCATTTAACAAGAACTTCGGTTCCAAAATAATTTTAATCCCGAACTTCGGTTCACAATCATCTTAAGTGAACATTTTAAACTTGATAGCTAGGAGAATTCCCCCCCACCACTATATGTTTGTCCACGTCTTGTCCTCATGTGTCCTGTGATGTTTTATCTTTATTTACCCATACCCAACTAATACACATGTCCCATATGTGCCTTCCCGGGTCGAGAGGACGTTAAACACCAAAATTACTACTACTAACTCCTACTCGAGTTAAGTGTTCCATTGGGGCCGTCGGCTCATTCAACCTCCCCTTTTTTCCGCCATCTTTGATCCTTTCCAGAGATTCCAGCACGAAAGCGAGCACACCTGAGCTCCCGAAATTAAGCGACGCTGAGAAAAGAACAGACGAACGGACTACAAAAGAAGAAGACGCGCTACTACTACAGCGCCCACTCTACACCCCACTAAAGGGGACGATAACTTCTCTTCACGCCACGCAGCTACCACTAGGCTTCGGCCTATCTGCGCAACGCCCTACGCCACTACAGGAGCCAACCCTACCCACACAAGAGCAGTCACCAAGCCACAACGAGGTTCCTCCCCGAGACGGGCCCTCTCCTCCTACTTTTTTGTTTTTTTTACAAATTTTTTTCGCAGTGAGTAAATAGAAATCTCTGGCAGACCAGAGTCCCAAGTTCATTCTTGGGCCTCCCTATCAATAACAAAGCCTTATAGATTAATAGTGTAGATCCTCTTGATTCCGGGTTGGCACCCTTGTACCTCTTTGTTGATATATATTTTTATCTAACAAAACATTTTTTCCTCTTTATGATTTTTGCCCTTGTTTTTCATTTTCATTGAATGTGATCAGTTAGTGAAATGAGCGAAAGTCAGAAAAAAGGGGGGGGTAACCCCCCCCCACCCCATACAGACAGGGAGACACCACAGTCTCCAAGTCCCAACACATCGTTAAATGAATCAGTTTTCACTGACTCCCCAAAGGGATCCACAGTTGAAGGGGTGTTTCACCTCTTCACTCCCACCCAAAAGCGTCTTAACAAAAGACAACGTAAGTCAGGTTCGGAGCCTAGATCCCCCGATCCAAGCTCCCCAAACAACAAAAAAAACAAAGAAGAACTCGCGATCATGGAGGGAGAGGGCCACACCCCCCTCCCCCCCACTGACGGAGTGTCACACGCACAACAAGTAGAGCATGCAGCTGACATAGAAATAACATCACCAGTAAGACAATCCAACAGCATCGACTCCTTGTTGAGTGATGCTAGCAACAAACAGGAAAACACAGCCCCTGACGTTGAGACAGAAATTTACATGTCCGACGAAAACTCACAACAACAACAACAACAACAACAACAACAACAACTTCCCAAAAAACAACCCCCACGATTCTTTCGTACAAACACCCAACCACAGCCACCCCCAACATTCGTTAAACACCCCGTGATCGTTCAGGACCTGGGCACAGGCCCCGCTACCATCAGCGGCCTGGGGCCCTTGTCCCAGATGAAACTCTGGACAAACTCCATAGGCACAATTCTCAGCCAAAGACCCTTGGCCGGCGGCCGGTGGCTCATAGGCTGCCAAACACATGAACAACAAACACGCCTCTCCAAAATGACCGAAGTATCCAAAATCCCAATTAAATGCACCATTCCATCCACTGCCACTGAGGGGGTAATAAAACCCATACCCCTCAGTGAAAACATACAAGATCTTCTCCCCTACATTGCTGACGCCAAGGCCATCATGCGCCTCCGGAATAGAGACGGCACTTCATCAAAAGCCGTCAAGATTACGTTCAACAAACCTATCCTCCCCAAGCTCACAAACATCTCTATCACTGAATTTGTAGTCCACCCTTTTGTGGCCCCCGTACGTAGGTGTCGAAAGTGTGCACGGCTGGGCCACAACCAAGATCAATGCCGTGCACCAAAACAAATATGTACAAAGTGTGCCGGGCCCGGCCACGCAGCCAAGGACTGCGTGGCTCACACGGCCAAGTGTATAAACTGCGGGGGCCCACACTCGGCAGCCTACAATGGCTGCCCCCAATTCCAACTTAGACTTAAGGCCAACAAAATTAGGGCTGAGGTCTTCATTACATACGCAGAAGCCATACGCAGGGCCAAATTGGCCCTGACAGCAGAAGATGAACAGAAACAACAAAATCGTGCCCCCCCCTCCCCCCCCCCTGAAGTAGACCCCTCGTGGCGCATGCCCCCCCAACAACAACAACAACAAGTGCCCATAAATACCTACGCCTCTGCTGTGTCAAGAAGATCGACACAGCAAGCAAAGACCCCTGCACTCACAACACAACCACCCACACCCAACAACATCCCCACCCCGTTCCCCAACCAAGCCCCTCCCCCCCCCCTCACCCCCGCCTCACTGCCCCCCACAGTTCGCCTTTCAACAAGAACAAGGCTCTCAAGTACAATCACAAGAAATTTACGTAACAAGGCAACAAAAGCAAAACAACAAGCCGCGCAACAAAACACCCAAACACGCATTAATGACCTCATAACCGAAAAAATCAACAAACAGACAGCAACAATGATGGACAAACTCACCACACATATGGATAAATTATTCAAATTACACACAAATCTGACTACCACCACTCCACCCCCCAAGTCTCCAGCACCCCCTCCCCCCCCCCCCCCCCCCCCCCCCACCCTTCCCCTTGTCCTCTCCTTCCCACCCCCTCTACCCAACAAAACAACGGGAAATCCCCTGCAGAGGTCTTCATGACTGAAGTCCTCAAGCATTTTGCCAGGGCCAGAGTCACTAATAAACCAAAAATTCTGTTGGAGGGACTAGCTTCCCTCCTGCCCCCCACCTGTGACCCTTCAACTATCCAAATGGGTCCAGGAAGCAGCCTCATGAGACTGGCAGAGTTGGCCTGCGGAAGTCCGGGCTCTAGCAGTCAGGAGGGCAAGGGTAGGATGTCGTCACAGTCCTCCCGGAAGGCCCAACAACAAAAAATATAACCCCACCATTCTAATTATAGTATCATTATAGTAGTAACCTCCCTTTTAAGCACTAAAATCGCAGCACCAAATTTTAGTATCTTGCAATGGAACTGTCGTTCCATTGCAAGAACCATTGACCATTTAATACACTTTTTAGAAACTAATAAGACCAAATATCAAATTTTATGTTTACAGTCCCTAAGTACAAAATTTTCCGAACTTCCCAAAATTTTCGGCTATCAATATCCCCCTAATGTCAGTAACGAAAATGGTAGGGTGTATACCGCAACCTATATAAGTCAACACACTAAATACCTTTCAATTACTTCACCAATAGTCACCGACAACAACACAACTTATTCTAACACTATTCAATTGACCGTCAATGGCACCACAACAAATCTAGTCAACCTCTATTTTCCAAAAGGCTACAATGCCAATGCCACTCGTGACTGGCTATCTTCACTTTCTAAGTCTGTCTCCTGGGTAGTGGTGGGGGACTTTAACGCCCACCACCCTGCCTGGGAGGCCTTTAATTCTGGCCCCGATTCTGGAGGTACCAAACTTTTCCATGACATTATTAATTCCGATCTTGTACTTTTAAATGATGGCTCAGCCACTAGATTTCCCGATAGTCCGAATCACAAACCGACCGCCATTGATTTATCTCTCGTCTCCCCTAACTTCGTAGTGAGTCACGAGTGGTATCCCTTTTCTGATACACTTTTTTCCGATCATAAACCAATTTCAATCGAATTCAACGTACCGCATGAACAAACCAATACAACAGAAAAACAACAACCTAAATATAACTTTGACAAGGCTAACTGGCACTTATTCCGCTCACTTTTAAACAAACATAACATCGAAAATACCGAACACGAACAGATAGAACCATATTATAATAACACTACATCACGACTTGTTAGACAAGCTATATTGCAGGCCTGTGATAAGTCGGTGCCTGTACTCCCCCTGCTTGGCTCTGATAAACCTAAAGCCAAACCGTGGTGGAATGGTAGAGTCAAGCAGGCAGTGCAGGCCAAAAAGAAGGCCTGCAATCGCTTCGATTTACACCCTACCCCCCCAATCATATTCTTAAGACAGAAGCCGAGGAGCATTGTGACGATATCATCAACAAAGCTAAACGAGACTTTTTCCAAGATAATGAAGACATTTTAGATTACAAAGATTTAAGTAAAGCTTGGAAGAAACTGAAAAAAATTAATTCTAAAGGTAAGGTATGGGAGCCCAGAGTCCTCAAAAACAATAAATTAACAACAAATAACTTTGATACTGCCAACACCTTGGCGGAGACTTTCGCCCAGGCCAGCCAGACAAAATATCTCCCTACTAAAGATAAAATTAAACGACAAAGTATCCCCCACCACACCAAATCAAATGACAACTCTCACTACATCAACGCACCCTTGAAACTTACCGAGGTTGCTGCTTCCATTAACTTAATCAAAAAAACTAGTAAAGCAACAGGAGAAGATATCATCTCCTATAAACTCATTAAAGAACTTCCCCAATCTTTTCACAAAATTTTACATAATTTTTATTCCAAGTGCTGGGAGGGGGGAACTGTTCCTCAAGCTTGGAAGGAGGCACAGGTCATTGGGATCCTTAAGCCAGGAAAGCCGGCTAGGGATCCCAAAAGTTACCGCCCCATCTCCCTCACCCCCATCACACTTGGGCAAAATTTACGAGCGTATCGTAAAAACAAAGACTCGAATATTTTTTGGATAAAAACAACATTATCCCCACTTTTCAAGCAGGGTTCCGTGCACATAGAAACTGCATGGAACAAGTAGTCAGACTTACCTCCCACGTCAGACGGGCCTTCACGCGCCGAAAAAAGGTCCTGGCCACCTTTTTCGATATAAAAGGGGCCTACGACACAGTCTGGCATGGGAGGCTTCTGGACAAACTCAGCAGCCTCGGTATAGAAGGCAACACCTTTAACTTCATCCTTTCTTTTTTACACAACCGTAGTTTAAGAGTGAGAGTGGGTAAGTCCATGTCGATGTCTCACCAACTTGATATGGGAGTGCCCCAGGGTAGTATCATAGCCCCCACTTTATTCAACATTATGTTACACGATATCCATAAAGTAAAATTAGAAAACTGCAAAATATCTATGTACGCGGACGATATCGCCATATGGTCCGTCAACACCCCCCCCGGAAACTATTACAGCTTAGACCCCTTTCTACAAATCCACCAAACAAACATCAACAAAATAACAGACTACTTACACACTAACGGTTTCACAGTTGCCCCTCAAAAATGCGAATTCATGATTTTTTCCACAACTAAAGTTACAGACATCACCATCAAAATTGATAACGTCACCAAATCACCAGTACAGTCCGTTAAGTTTCTAGGCGTCAACATTTCATACAACCTTCAATGGAACAGCCACATTCATTATTTAATCCAAAAAGCTAATAAAGCACTCAACTTCATTAAAGTTATAGCCCACCAAAAATGGGCAAAAGACCCAAAATTCCTGACATTTTTAGTAAGATCACTGGTCCGCTCTAGATTAACATACGGTATGGAAGCTTTTTATTCCCTTTCAAAAACAGCCCTTAATAACCTTCAACGTTTCGAAATAAAAGCACTTAAAACTGCCCTGGGCCTCCCAAGGTATGCTATCACCGATCTAATCTACCGAGACATCGACTGGACCCCCCTAACTCACCTAATTAAACAGAACTGTGCCTCACTATTAATCCGTTTATACGCTACCAATAACCTCTCCGAAAATGAATTTCTCACCTCTTTCTCAGATCCATACTTCGCCACTTCCAAAAAATACAAAAAATTCATCAACATCTATGACTATACAAACGAACTAATGACAAAAGCAGACGTAGCCCTTAATAACATCACAGCTTTCCCCCAACATCGACCCCCCCAGTGGGATTGGGATCCACCTGACATTGATATTAACCTTCACCTCCAATATAATAAAGAAAACGATATCAATAACCTCACCGTAGCTGCTAAAGAAAAGATCTATAACTTAAGACATTACTTATCCATTTATACAGACGGTTCCCTATTAACTAATCATAAAATCGGTTGTGCTTTCAGTATACCGAGCCTTAAAATTTCTAAATCCTTTCAATTAAACCCGAATATTTCCATCTTTTCAGCCGAGCTTTGGGCTATACTGGAAGCACTAATATTTATAAATAATCTTCCGCTTTCACCTTACCAAATCGTTATTTTTTCAGACTCTTTATCCTCAATTAAAGCCCTACAAGGCAACAACTATAATCGCGCCGAAATCAAATATGAAATCAGAAATTTAATACATCAACTTAAAATAAGAGGTACCCAAGTATTACTAGTATGGATCCCTTCCCACTGTGGCCTGCTAGGGAACGATCTGGCTGACAGGGGCGCTAAGTCGGCCGCCTCGGGCCTTTCCGGAACCCCTACAGACATTAAACTTTCAGTGGGCGAAGCCAAAAGCCTGCTGAAAAAAGCAACTCACCAGGAGTGGGCAAAAGAATTGGATTCTAACGCCAAAGCCCACTCCTGGGACCCTAATATACACCAAGGGGGACTGTTCCTTCCCATTCCTCCCAAAACCCAATTCCTATTATTTCGAATCAGAACAAGGTCCAATTACTGCAAATATAAAAAACTGCCCTGTCACTGTAAAAACATCCTGGACCTTGATCATCTTTTTACCCCCTGTACTTATATTCAAAATCAACTTTCCACGTTTCTAGATAAACTAAAAGTATTAAAGATCCCCTTCACTCAAAAATCAATTCTATTCCGAGGCCCACATGAATGGTCCCCCTTGGTCTGGTTCGGAGAGGCCATAAGATCTGCCTCTTTCGGACACGAATTCTAAATACTCTAAAATTTTCAACTTAAGCCCATCAACATCTTTCACAGGAGAGGGAGGGGTCCTTCCGGACAGCGGTCCGCGCACCCGCCCACGTTCCATTTCCCCATTCCCCCCCCTCTCCCCTTCTTTTAACATACAGCACGCCTCGATCTTTAGTGCTGGCTCTTTTTGAGCACACATTTTTACTCCCTTCTCCCCTGTGGACGGGTGTGCGGCCCGAACTCCGGAAGTTCACCTTCGTAGCCGTCACGCCACAGCGTCGCGCCATGTCGCCTGGGGTCCCTCCGCATACGTGCAGGACCTCTGTACACGGCGCCTTCCCTCTGTTTGGGGCGGGGAGGAGGGGTCCCTCTCCCTCCCTCCCCCCGCCCCAATCATGAAAGAATCGTTAACCTCCCTCTCCACTCTATCCACTCTTTCTTAAGCCTGGGCTCCCATATTATAATCAAGTTATAAACAATTATTATTAACAATATAGTCACCTGTGGAAGAACGAGGGCGGGGGGGATTTTGTAGCCACCCCCCCTTGGGATCCTGCAGCTGACCACTCATAAAAACTCTAAAGATATATTTTCAACCCTTGCCCTATATACTCAATCAGATTATGCAGCCTTGCACGGCTAAACATGTTAGCATTTCATTGGTCCTGGCAAAAACCAATAGAGAAAAACTACTGCGTAATCAAGGCCTCAGCAGACAGCGTATATTCGCTCATTACTACATCAAAATTTTCAACACTTTCTATTGGTCCTCCCGCTTAACGGAGAGGGTCCAAATCACACACACACCTCATATACACCACATTGGTTGCCATGGTCACCGACTGCCGGCCGGGTCAAACTCCATTCTCCCCTCCATAAGACCTATCTTTTAAATACCTATACCTTTTATAAATTAAGTTTTAACAAATTTTAAATACTCATGACACAACCCTTACACGACCATGACCCATCCCAGACAACAGCTCGTTTTAATATCATATTTACACAATTGTTAACACGGACACCCCCATCAAGCTAAGTCACGTTACGGCTGGGTGGTCTCCCTTACCCTGTTTTTGCGCTTCTGTCGCAAACATCAAATTACTTAACAGAATGAAAGATGATTGAACGATATAAAACTAGGATAGTACTCCCCATGTTCTGGGAACCTTTTCTTACCTTTATTTTTTTTGTCTTATTCTTTTGTTCGTCGAGTTGATCTCCCCCTTGTTGGGGTAGGCTTGCGTGAGGTGGTTGACGCAGGGATGGCCTGCGTATCGCCCCTCTCGTTTGTCCTGCCCCCTCATTGTGTGCTGAGACCCTCCGAACCCCCCCCCCCTCCACTCTTTTGTTGTTCCCAGAACAAATAGAAAACATAAATCGTATAAATTTAAATAATAATTCCATTCTTTTTACACCTTTTTTAATCAAACTATCCATCATGTAAAAATTTTCCCAACTCTACTCCTAAGGGAGTTTCCCGAGGGAGATAGTTCCCCCCCTTAGTTGGATTTTTAAAAAGATTTACATAATAGGGCCTTTGCCCCGTGATCCAAACTTTTTGGGCTCACAAATTTTGTATAAATCCCTGTAAATACTATCTTTTAAAATAAATATAGGCCACTTTAGGCTTTTAATAATAAAACACATCTTTTTCGGATTTTAAATTCGTAGCCCTGAATTTTTAATTAAAGAGGGTTGTTTCGGTACCCCCAGACAAATAACTAGATTTTATATAACATTTTTATATCTAAAAGAATATCTTATCACTTACCTTGAAATCTATTCATTTTAAATCGAACACTGGTTCACCATCTTCCCAAAACGAACAAATTTTAGCTTGCCTAAGAGATCCCCCCCTTCCCTTATACTATATATATTGTTCCGTCTTGTATATGTTTGTCAATGTGATGTTTTATTTATGATTTGACCATACCCTACTAATACAACATAAAACACAGAAGAAAAACTACAACAAACAAAGTCTAATGACAGAACCTCCCCAAAGTCAGTTCCAATGTGGAAAAAACAATCAAGAAAAACAAACCAAGAACAACCACCACCATTGTTCCTCAAATTTCCAGTTATCATGGAAGATCTAGGGACCGGCTCCTGTACATACGGGGGCTTGGGCCCTGCCACAAATGTCAAAGTTTGGAGACAGACACTAGGGCCGATCATCTCACAACGATCATTAGGCAATCACAAATGGCTAATAGGCTGCTCCTCAGCCAAACAACAGGATCAACTACTAAAGAAAACAACTCTGGTTGGCATAAACATCAAGTGCACTAAACCAATAGCTACAACAGAAGGAGTCATAAAAGGCATTGACACAATGGTAGACCCACAAGAACTACTTCCCTATGTAGATAAGGCTCACAAAATCAGTCGTCTCAATAACAAAGACGGCACTCCATCCAAAGCCATCAAAATAACTTTCCACTCAACTACTCTGCCAAAAATTGTCACAATAGACACTGAAGACTTCATGGTGCACCCATATGTGGCACCAGTTCGCAGATGCCATAAGTGCTCACGTTTCGGACACCTGGCAAGTCAGTGCCACGCAAAAAAAATGACATGTCCAAGATGTTCACAAATAGACCACCTAGCTAAAGACTGCACAAGCGAAACATTCAAATGTATCAACTGTGGGGGAGCCCACTCTGCCGCCTACCAGGGCTGCCCCCAGTTTCAAATCCGCCTCAAAGCTAACAGAATCCGTGGAGAAACATATATCACCTATGCTGAAGCTATTCGAAGAGCTAAAATAGAACAAGAAAAACAACAAGCTGAGAAAAAACAACCTCTCCTATCCCCCCCCCATCGTTCTTGATACATTTTGGAGACAAGATTCCCATCCTAAAGTAACTGAAAACCCAAAAACCTATGCCTCAGCCCTCAAACGAAATAACCAAAGACCCATAGAAAACAAAAACAACCCA
>JAGGCT020004072.1:749972-767472 GCA_017654935.2 Phymorhynchus buccinoides
GGGGTCCCAGTTCGATGTCTCGGTAGATTAGATCGGTGATAGCATACCTTGGGAAGCCCAGGGCAGTTTTAAGTGCTTTTATTTCGAAACGTTGAAGGTTAATAAGGGCTGTTTTTGAAAGGGAATAAAAAGCTTCCATACCGTATGTTAATCTAGAGCGGACCAGTGATCTTACTAAAAATGTAAGGAATTTTGGGTCTTTTGCCCATTTCTGGTGGGCTATAACTTTAATGAAGTTGAGTGCTTTATTAGCTTTTTGGATTAAATAATGAATGTGGCTATTCCATTGAAGGTTGTATGAAATGTTGACGCCTAGAAACTTAACGGACTGTACTGGTGATTTGGTGATGTTATCAATTTTGATGGTGATGTCTGTAACTTTAGTTGTGGAAAAAATCATGAATTCGCATTTTTGAGGGGCAACTGTGAAACCATTAGTGTGTAAGTAGTCTGTTATTTTGTTGATGTTTGTTTGGTGGATTTGTAGAAAGGGGTCTAAGCTGTAATAGTTTCCGGGGGGGGTGTTGACGGACCATATGGCGATATCGTCCGCGTACATAGATATTTTGCAGTTTTCTAATTTTACTTTATGGATATCGTGTAACATAATGTTGAATAAGGTGGGGGCTATGATACTACCCTGGGGCACTCCCATATCAAGTTGGTGAGACATCGACATGGACTTACCCACTCTCACTCTTAAACTACGGTTGTGTAAAAAAGAAAGGATGAAGTTAAAGGTGTTGCCCTCTATGCCGAGGCTGCTGAGTTTATCAAGGAGCCTCCCATGCCAGACTGAGTCGTAGGCCCCTTTTATATCGAAAAAGGTGGCCAGGACCTTTTTTCGGCGCGTGAAGGCCCGTCTGACGTGGGAGGTAAGTCTGACTACTTGTTCCATGCAGTTTCTATGTGCACGGAACCCTGCTTGGAAAGTGGGGATAATGTTGTTTTTATCCAAAAAATATTCGAGTCTTTGTTTTACGATACGCTCGTAAATTTTACCCAAGTGTGGGGTGAGGGAGATGGGGCGGTAACTTTTGGGATCCCTAGCCGCTTTCCTGGCTTAAGGATCCCAATGACCTGTGCCTCCTTCCAAGCTTGAGGAACAGTTCCCCCCTCCCAGCACTTGGAATAAAAATTATGTTAAAAATTTTTGTGAAAAGATTGGGGAAAGTTCTTTAATGAGTTTATAGGAGATGATATCTCTCCTGTTGCTTTACTAGTTTTTTTGATTAAGTTAATGGAGCATAGCAGCAACCTCGGTAAGTTTCAAGGGTGCGTTTGATGTAGTGAGACGTGTCATTTGATTTGGTGTGGTGGGGGATACTTTGTCGTTTAATTTTATCTTTAGTAGGGAGATATTTTGTCTGGCTTGGCCTGGGCGAAAGTCTCCGCCAAGGTGTTGGCAGTATCAAAGTTATTTGTTGTTAATTTATTGTTTTTGAGGACTCTGGGCTCCCATACATTACCTTTAGAATTAATTTTTTTCAGTTTCTTCCAAGCTTTACTTAAATCTTTGTAATCTAAAATGTCTTCATTATCTTGGAAAAAGTCTCGTTTAGCTTTGTTGATGATATCGTCACAATGCTCCTCGGCTTCTGTCTTAAGAATATGATTAGGGGGGGGGTAGGGTGTAAATCGAAGCGATTGCAGGCCTTCTTTTTGGCCTGCACTGCCTGCTTGACTGCCTCTATCATTCCACCACGGTTTGGCTTTAGGTTTATCAGAGCCAAGCAGGGGGAGTACAGGCACCGACTTGTCACAGGCCTGCAATATGGCTTGTCTAATGTTATTATAGTATGGTTCTATCTGTTCGTGTTCCGTATTTTCGATGTTATATTTGTTTAAAAGTGAGCGGAATAAGTGCCAGTTAGCCTTGTCAAAGTTATATTTAGGTTGTTGTTTTTCTGTTGTATTGGTTTGTTCGTGCGGTACGTTGAATTCGATTGAAATTGGTTTGTGATCGGAAAAAAGTGTATCAGAAAAGGGATACCACTCGTGACTCACTACGAAGTTAGGGGAGACGAGAGATAAATCAATGGCGGTCGGTTTGTGATTCGGACTATCGGGAAATCTAGTGGCTGAGCCATCATTTAAAAGTACAAGATCAGAATTAATAATGTCATGGAAAAGTTTGGTACCTCCAGAATCGGGGCCAGAATTAAAGGCCTCCCAGGCAGGGTGGTGGGCGTTAAAGTCCCCCACCACTACCCAGGAGACAGACTTAGAAAGTGAAGATAGCCAGTCACGAGTGGCATTGGCATTGTAGCCTTTTGGAAAATAGAGGTTGACTAGATTTGTTGTGGTGCCATTGACGGTCAATTGAATAGTGTTAGAATAAGTTGTGTTGTTGTCGGTGACTATTGGTGAAGTAATTGAAAGGTATTTAGTGTGTTGACTTATATAAGTTGCGGTATACACCCTACCATTTTCGTTACTGACATTAGGGGGATATTGATAGCCGAAAATTTTGGGAAGTTCGGAAAATTTTGTACTTAGGGACTGTAAACATAAAATTTGATATTTGGTCTTATTGGTTTCTAAAAAGTGTATTAAATGGTCAATGGTTCTTGCAATGGAACGACAGTTCCATTGCAAGATACTAAAATTTGGTGCTGCGATTTTAGTGCTTAAAAGGGAGGTTACTACTAGAATGATACTATAATTAGAATGGTGGGGTTATAGTTTTTGTTGTTGGGCCTTCCGGGAGGACTGTGACGACATCCTACCCTTGCCCTCCTGACTGCTAGAGCCCGGACTTCCGCAGGCCAACTCTGCCAGTCTCATGAGGCTGCTTCCTGGACCCATTTGGATAGTTGAAGGGTCACAGGTGGGGGGCAGGAGGGAAGCTAGTCCCTCCAACAGAATTTTTGGTTTATTAGTGACTCTGGCCCTGGCAAAATGCTTGAGGACTTCAGTCATGAAGACCTCTGCAGGGGATTTCCCGTTGTTTTGTTGGGTAGAGGGGGTGGGAAGGAGGGGACACTGGGGGGGAGGGGGGGGGAGGGGGGGGGGGAGGGGGTGCTGGAGAACTTGGGGGGTGGAGTGGTGGTAGTCAGATTTGTGTGTAATTTGAATAATTTATCCATATGTGTGGTGAGTTTGTTCCATCATTGTTGCTGTCTGTTTGTTGATTTTTTCGGTTATGAGGTCATTAATGCGTGTTTGGGTGTTTTGTTGCGCGGCTTGTTGTTTTGCTTTTGTTGCCTTGTTGCGTAGATTTCTTGTGATTGTACTTGAGAGCCTTGTTCTTGTTGAAAGGCGAACTGTGGGGGGCAGTGAGGCGGGGGTGAGGGGGGGGGGAGGGGCTTGGTTGGGGAACGGGGTGGGGATGTTGTTGGGTGTGGGTGGTTGTGTTGTGAGTGCAGGGGTCTTTGCTTGCTGTGTCGATCTTCTTGACACAGCAGAGGCGTAGGTATTTATGGGCACTTGTTGTTGTTGTTGTTGGGGGGGCATGCGCCACGAGGGGTCAACTTCAGGGGGGGGGGAGGGGGGGGCACGATTTTGTTGTTTCTGTTCATCTTCTGCTGTCAGGGCCAATTTGGCCCTGCGTATGGCTTCTGCGTATGTAATGAAGACCTCAGCCCTAATTTTGTTGGCCTTAAGTCTAAGTTGAAATTGGGGGCAGCCATTGTAGGCTGCCGAGTGTGGGCCCCCGCAGTTTATACACTTGGCCGTGTGAGCCACGCAGTCCTTGGCTGCGTGGCCGGGCCCGGCACACTTTGTACATATTTGTTTTGGTGCACGGCATTGATCTTGGTTGTGGCCCAGCCGTGCACACTTTCGACACCTACGTACGGGGGCCACAAAAGGGTGGACTACAAATTCTGTGATAGAGATGTTTGTGAGCTTGGGGAGGATAGGTTTGTTAAACGTAATCTTGACGGCTTTTGATGGAGTGCCGTCTCTATTCCGGAGGCGCATGATGGCCTTGGCGTCAGCAATGTAGGGGAGAAGATCTTGTATGTTTTCACTGAGGGGTATGGGTTTTATTACCCCCTCAGTGGCAGTGGATGGAATGGTGCATTTAATTGGGATTTTGGATACTTCGGTCATTTTGGAGAGGCGTGTTTGTTGTTCATGTGTTTGGCAGCCAATGAGCCACCGGCCGCCGGCCAAGGGTCTTTGGCTGAGAATTGTGCCTATGGAGTTTGTCCAGAGTTTCATCTGGGACAAGGGCCCCAGGCCGCTGATGGTAGCGGGGCCTGTGCCCAAGTCCTGAACGATCACGGGGTGTTTAACGAATGTTGGGGGTGGCTGTGGTTGGGTGTTTGTACGAAAGAATCGTGGGGGTTGTTTTTTTGGGAAGTTGGTTGTGTTGTTGTTGTTGTTGTTGTTGTTGTTGTGAGTTTTCGTCGGACATGTAAATTTCTGTCTCAACGTCAGGGGCTGTGTTATCCTGTTTGTTGCTAGCATCACTCAACAAGGAGTCGATGCTGTTGGATTGTCTTACTGGTGATGTTATTTCTATGTCAGCTGCATGCTCTTCTTGTTGTTGCGTGTGACACTCCGTCAGTGGGGGGGAGGGGGGCGTGGCCCTCTCCCTCCATGATCGCGAGTTCTTCTTTCGTTTTTTTGTTGTTTGGGGAGCTTGGATCGGGGGATCTAGGCTCCGAACCTGACTTACGTTGTCTTTTGTTAAGTCGCTTTTGGGTGGGAGTGAAGAGGTGAAACACCCCTTCAACTGTGGATCCCTTTGGGGAGTCAGTGAAAACTGATTCATTTAACGAGGTGTTGGGACTTGGAGACTGTGGTGTCTCCCTGTCTGTATGGGGAGGGGGGGGGTTACCCCCCCCTTTTTTCTGACTTTCGCTCATTTCACTACTAATCACATTCAATGAAAATGAAAAACAAGGGCAAAAATCATAAAGAAGAAAAAATGTTTTGTTAGATAAAAATATATATCAACAAAGAGGTACAAGGGTGCCAACCCGGAATCAAGAGGATCTACACTATTAACTAGAAGGCTTTGTTATTGATAGGGAGGCCCAAGAATGAACTTGGGACTCTGGTGTCTGCCAGAGATTTCTATTTACTCACTGCGACAAAAAAAAAATTTGTAAAAAAAACAAAAAAGTAGGAGGAGAGGGCCCGTCTCGGGGAGGAACCTCGTTGTGGCTTGGTGACTGCTCTTGTGTGGGTAGGGTTGGCTCCTGTAGTGGCGTAGGGCGTTGCGCAGATAGGCCGAAGCCTAGTGGTAGCTGCGTGGCGTGAAGAGAAGTTATCGTCCCCTTTAGTGGGGTGTAGAGTGGGCGCTGTAGTAGTAGCGCGTCTTCTTCTTTTGTAGTCCGTTCGTCTGTTCTTTTCTCAGCGTCGCTTAATTTCGGGAGCTCAGGTGTGCTCGCTTCGGCGGCTAGGCAGTGAGTGCTGGAATCTCTGGAAAGGATCAAAGTAGATAGTAAGTAGTAATTTTGGTGTTTTACGTCCTCTCGACCCGGGTAGGCACATATGGGACATGTGTATTAGTAGGGTATGTGAAAATAAGGAGAACGACATTTTACAAGACATACAGAGACAAAAACATAAACATTACATATAATTGGGAGGAGGGGATGGAATTCTCTTTGTGCGCAAGTTAAAATGTTCTTTTTGAAAAGATTGGGAAACCGAATTCGTATTAAGAAAGATTGCGAATCGTGATTCTTAATAAAAGAATCTATGTGTGTATAAAATGTTGTATTTTTTTAAAAAGCTTGTATATCTTGTCTGACCCAAACCGACGAATTTCTGTACATTAAAATTCCAGGGCTACTGGTTTTAAAAGTCAAGAAATATCTTTATTTTATTATTAAAAGCCTAATTTGGCCCATAGTTATGTTAAAATTTGTATTTACAAATATTTATTTAATTTATTTACAAAAATTTATGACTTGAATTTCAGGTCAAAGGGCAAGGCCCCATAGATAGATAAAATTTAAAATATCCTATCGGGGGAGAGAACTCTCTCCCCAATGACTTCCCTGTAAACAAAAGCAGGGGAAATATATACATGCGGATAGTTAATCTTATTAAAAACCGTAAAAGTCTTGTGTTTATACTTTTATTTACATAAAGTTCTGGGAACAACAAAAGAGGGGGAGGGAGGGACTTCGGAGGGTCTCAGCACACAGTGGGGGGCGGGACAAGCGGGGGGAGCGATACGCAGGCCATCCCTGCGTCAGCAGCCCCACCGCAGGCCCACCCCAACACAGGGGAGACCAGCTCGACGAAGTAAAATAAGAATAAAAAAGGTTCCCAGAACATGGGGATTTAGGCCGTGATATTGTTTAAAGTTTATTATTCCATTCATACCACATTCGTTCAATTATTAATATTTTGATTTTTGCGGCAATAGCGCAACCAGAAAGGGAGACTACCCGGTTGGTGAAATAATCATTGTAGGTGGGGAACCCATGTTAAAATTTGTAAAGGATCAAAGATGGCGGAAAAAAGGGGAGGTTGAATGAGCCGACCCCCAATGAACACTTAACTCGAGTAGTGAGTAGTAGTAGTAATTTTGGTGTTTTACGTCCTCTCGACCCGGGAAGGCACATATGGGACATGTGTATTAGTTGGGTATGGGTAAATAAAGATAAAACATCACAGGACACATGAGGACAAGACGTGGACAAACATATAGTGGTGGGGGGGAATTCTCCTAGCTAGCAAGTTTAAAATGATCATTTGAAATGATTATGAACCGAAGTTTGAGCTTAAAATAATTTTGGAACCGAAGTTCGTGTTAAATGAATTATAAAATAGTATGGTGTAATATAAAATTCACAATTCTTGTCTGGTCGACCGAAACAACCGATAAAGTTAAAAATTCAGGGCTACGGGGTTTAAAAACTCCAAAGGCTTTATTTTATTATTAAAAGACAAAACTGTCCTTTACTTATGTTAAAAGACTTATATTTACAGGTGTTTATTTAATCTATTGTAAAAAATAGATCACGGGGCGAAGGCCCTATTTTATAAAAGTTTTAAATTATCCACTTTGGGGAGAGAACTCTCTCCCCTGGGACTTCCCTGGAGAGAGAGCAGGGGAAGGTATTTACATTACTCGAGTAGGAGTAGTAGTAATTTTGGTGTTTTACGTCATCTCGACCCGGGAAGGCACATATGGGAAATGTATATTAGTAGGGTATGTGAAAATAAGGAAAACGACATTTTACAAGACATACAGAGACAAAAACATAAACATTACATATAATTGGGAGGAGGGGATGGAATTCTCTTTGTGCGCAAGTTAAAATGTTCTTTTTGAAAAGATTGGGAAACCGAATTCGTGTTAAGACAGATTGCGAATCGTGATTCTTAATAAAAGAATCTATGTGTGTATAAAATGTTGTATTTTTTTTTTAAAAAGCTTGTATATCTTGTCTGACCCAAACCGACGAAATTTCTGTACATTAAAATTCCAGGGCTACTGGTTTTAAAAGTCAAAAAATATCTTTATTTTATTATTAAAAGCCTAATTTGGCCCATAGTTATGTTAAAATTTGTATTTACAAATATTTATTTAATTTATTTACAAAAATTTATGACTTGAATTTCAGGTCAAAGGGCAAGGCCCCATAGATAGATAAAATTTAAAATATCCTATCGGGGGAGAGAACTCTCTCCCCAATGACTTCCCTGTAAACAAAAGCAGGGGAAATATGTACATGCGGATAGTTAATTTTATTAAAGAACCGTAACAGTCTTGTGTTTATACTTTTATTTACATAAAGTTCTGGGAACAACAAAAGAGGGGGAGGGAGGGACTTCGGAGGGTCTCAGCACACAGTGGGGGGCGGGACAAGCGGGGGGAGCGATACGCAGGCCATCCCTGCGTCAGCAGCCCCACCGCAGGCCCACCCCAACACAGGGGAGACCAGCTCGACGAAGTAAGAAAAATAAGAATAAAAAAGGTTCCCAGAACATGGGGATTTAGGCCGTGATATTGTTTAAAATTTATTATTCCGTTCATACAACATTCGTTCAATTATTAATATTTTGATTTTTGCGGCAATAGCGCAACCAGAAAGGGAGACTACCCGGTTGGTGAAGTAATCCATATAGGTGGGGAATCCATGTTAAAATTTGTAAAAATGCTTGTAGTAAAATTGCGAATTATGTTAAAATATGTTCGAAGGATAAGATATTTATGGATAAAATGTTGTTCATAAAATATATAAAAGTCATCGTAGGACGGGTATGAGCTGTGTAGGACCCCGGCAGGCAATCGGCGACCGTGGTGCATCTCTTTTTTTTTTTTTTTTTTTTTAATTAAAGTTTTACGCCCTCTTGGGCCTTTCGGCCATGTGGGGCATTAGGGTGTTTACTTGGAGATATCAGAGAAAGGGAGGGATGGGGGCGGGGAGGGGGGGGGGAAGAGGTCCGGAGGATCTCAGCACACCAAGTGAAGGCAGGCCCACCATTGGGGGGATACGCAAGACATCCTCGCGTCACCCCCATCGATGGGCCCACCCCCTCCAGTGGGAGGTCGGCTCACGGACCACTTGGGGGGGGGAAAGGAGGGGGAGGGGAGGTAGACACCCGGAGGTACTCGACCTTAAAAAGGGAGACCAGCGCTCGGGATACTAGGGGAGAGGGGAGGGGAGGGGGGAGGGGGGGGAGGAGGAGGTGGGGGGGAGGGGATTGGACAATTTTAGGTGGGAATGATTAGCACGGGGGAGTTAGGGGGGGGGTGAGGGGAGGGGGTGAGGGGGGGGAGGGGAGGAGGGAGGGGGGGGAGTCTAAAATTAGCTCATTCCTTTAACTTTTGGTTGATACCAGGCTCGCATTTGACAAACTGACTTCTTATTTTTTTTAAAATCTACTAAAACGTTACGACCTAAAAATGTATCATTCACTGAGCATCTTCTCGATTATTAATTAAAATTTTCAGGACCACGGGTTAAAATTAAACTTTTTATTAATAAAAAAATTTTTTTTTTAATGTGACGTGAGGTCTGTTAAAATTTAAGAGAAAGAAAAAAAAAAAAAAAAAAAAAGGAAGCTATTTACAGAGCGTATCTTAGTTATTTACATTTAGATAATAAAATATTGTAAGGGTTGATTGTGAATTTGTAGTAAATAACGGGTAAGGGGAAAAGAAGACTAGGCTGGGGTCAAACCCCTGACCTATGGTATCTGTGTGCGGTGTCTTAACCTCTCGGCTGTTGCTTAGGTTATTAATAGTGAAAGTTACTCTTTTATTCACAACCACAGGGGGGGAGGCGTCCTAGCTAAAAGTAAAACGCAGGAATCCGTCTGCCCTAACTACTGTGGGGCGATAAGAGTTATCGTGTTAAAATCAACTATGTACATCTATCTACACCCGTCATGCCTTTATACAGCCAATTCATCCTCGGTAAAATATTTACATTTTTAATAAGAAATAAAAGGAAGGTAAAAACCCGAGATTATAAAAGTGGGCCACGACGGGTACGACCGAGTTTGAGAAAAAATAAAAAAAAAAAAAAAAAAAAAAAAAAAAAAAGCTTGAGTGGATTAGAATGGCTATTGGGGTCAGTGGTGAGTTGTATGTTTTTCTTGTTGTTTCCGTGTTGGGTAACTGGTAGTGTTTATATAAGGGGTGAGAAGGGTTGGTATGAGGTGTGTTCAAGTTCTGGTTTTTGGTGGGGAGGGGGTATGGGTGAGAACGAGGTTCTTCTGTTTTTGTTGGGGTGGGTGGGTCATTGTGGGATTTTTATCATTAAGATTTATAATAAAATCTAGTATCACGATTAAAAAAGGCTGTGTTTATTCCAAGTCCAATAAAAGTGATTTATATTAAGAAGTGATTAATTAAGAGGTGGAATGTTTTTGTTTTTTTGTTGTTGTTGGGTTTGTTTGTTTTTTTGAAAAGGAAGGTCGGCTGCCAGTCCGCGTGAGTGGGTAGGGTTATATCCTATTCCAGGGTGAGAACCTTCCGCGGGAGGCATGTTGGGTTGTAGATGATTTGATATTTGTAGTGAGTAGAATTGAAGTTTTGTTGTTGTTTTTGGAGCCCATAGAGGGGGAGGGGGGCTTGGACTGGCCCCCGTTGAAGGGACGATAGAAGGAAAGTAGGGGAGGGGGGGCGATCCCCAAAGATTTGGGGATCTGTGACCCCTGCGATGTGACAAAACCTCTCCTCTGGGCCTCGGGGGGGATGGGGATGGGGGGTGGTTGGCTAGACCTGGGGACCGGTCCAGGGAGATGCCGCTCGTTCCGGGGGGGGAACCGCCGGGGGGCGCCGGCCGGGGCCGCAGACCCCTGGTAGAAGCAAATGGGGGTACGGCCCCGGGCGGCAACCCCCGACGACTCACTTGCCCCCAGAGACAAGGACCAGTTGGAAGTTGGGGGAGAGAGGGGCCGGGGTGACGCCCCCCGCCGGGCGGCCCGCCAGCCGGGAGACGCGGCGCCACTCGAGAGGGCCGATAGGGTTTCGGGCACGCCCGCGCACCCGCCGAGCACCCGGCCGGCGGGGGGAGGCCACCCGAGTCACTGGGAGGTGGGAGTGAGGCCCTTTGGAGAGGCAGCATACACCAGACCAGGGGTCACGGGGAAGGGCTTTATTTTGGATTATTGTACAGAGAAAAGATAGAATGGATTAGAATATGTAGCCAAAAGAAGCCCGGCCGAGGGCCTCCGCCAGCCAGATTATAGGTTGCCAGCCATGAGTTTGGCTATGGATTATGGTTTGTTTTGTAAAGGGAATCTTGTTTATTTTAAGTTTTGTTACTAAGTTGTCTAATTCGAGGGTGATAGTATTACAGTGTGAGAATATGTGATCTACTGTTAGGAAGTCTCCACACTCACATTCTAGTTCTTGAAATTTGTAAAAAGTGGCCTCGGTTCTGAGTCTGTAAATTAAAGATAGAACAGATCGAGGAACGGGGGGAAAAAGTCCCCCCTTAACAATTTGGTGATCCCAGGAGTGAGCTTTGCACCGGGTTTCAAGTTCCCGAGCCCACCCCAGGAATGATTTTTTCGTAAGGATAGATTTAAATTCTTGGATAGAGAGTTTGATGTTTATTTTAGTACCGGCCCGACCAAGGGCCGCCTGTTTGGCGGCCCAGTCGGCCTGGTCGTTACCATGTAGGTCACAGTGGGAAGGGATCCAGCTTAGTGATATGTCTGTGCCCTTAATTGTGATCTGGTGTATGAGAAAGTTAATTTCTTGTACTACGGAACGTCTATTTTTAGAATGGCCTACTAAAGCTTGAATGGATGAGAGTGAGTCTGATAGTATGACTGCACTTCGTGGTGGGTTTGGGAAGTTATTGATATAAGAGCATGCTTCTAGTATGGCCCAGAGTTCGGCGCTGAATATTGAGATGTTATTATTTAGTTGGAATGATTTAGTGATTTTAAGATCTGGAATTGTGAATGCGCAGCCTGTTTGTTGATTGATTTTGGAGCCGTCTGTATATATAAGGAGATGTTGGTGAAGACTGTGGATTTTTTCTAAGGCTGCGACTTTTAGTCTGTTTGGGTCTTCTTGTTTAGAGTATTGTTCGTGTAGGGAGGTGTCTGTTGTTATCGGAGTCACCTCCCACTGTGGGTAGTCATATGTAGGGTGGGTGGAGACTTCCGCTATGTTGACTCCTGCCTCATGGAACAGATCTTCAGTGTATTTGGTTATGGGTATGGATTTGTGATACAGGGACGGATGTTTGGTTATATGGTCAGGATGAGAGTGGTAATAAGGGTTAGAGAAGTTATCATAGAATTCAAAGTCTGTGTAAGTTTGAGTAGCATATATACGGGGAAGGAGAATAGAGCAGTTAAGTTTTAGTAATTTACGCAGAGGGAGCCAGCCCACATCTCGATAAATGAGATCAGTTACCGCATAGCGGGGGAGCCCCAAAGCTATCTTAAGGCCACGGAGTTCTATTCTTTGTAATTTAATTAGGTCATGTGTTGTTAGGGAGTGCATAGCTTCTATTCCATATACTAATTGGCTGCGAATAAGTGATCTTACAAGGTTTGTTAGTATTTTAGGGTCTTGTGCCCATTTTTCCCGAGAAATAATTTTAATGAAATTTAGTGTTTTATAAGCTTTCCTAGTTATATAGTTAATGTGTTCTGTCCAGGAGAGATTATAGTTTATAATAACACCTAGGAATTTGGCATGGTTGGAGGCCGCTACTGCTTGTCCGTTGATGGTTATTGATAAATTATAGTTAACTGTGGGCTTTTTGATGTTAGTTAGTATTAAAAAGAGACATTTATTTGGGGCCAATGAAAAACCGTTGTCTTGTAGATAGTGGGCTATTAGGTTAGTTTGTTTTTTATGTTGTTTTAGGGCTTCTTTAAGTTTTGTTTGATTAATTTTTTTCATAGTTAGGGTCCAGGTTGCTATATCATCTGCATACATACTAATTTTGTTGTTTTTGATGTTTGTTTTAGTAATGTCTGATACCATAATGTTAAAGAGAGTAGGGGCAATTATGCTACCTTGGGGCACCCCCATATCCAGCGAGTGACTGTCAGAGAGGGACTGGCCCACTCTTACTCTCATGGATCGGTTTTCTAGGAAGGATTTGATAAAGTTAAAGAGGTTTCCTTCCACGCCGAGCCTGCTGAGTTTTTGAAGTAGTTTCCCATGCCAGACAGTGTCATAAGCACCCTTGATGTCAAAAAAGGTGACAAGTACACTCTTTTGGCGGGCGAAGGCTTTTCTGGCATGGGAAGTGAGCTTGACAATCTGTTCTGTGCAACTTCTATGCTTTCTGAAACCTGCTTGTACTTGGGGGAGTATGTTGTTTCTTTGTAGGTGGTATTCTAATCGTGAACGCACGATTCTTTCGTACACCTTACCCAGGTGAGGGGTGAGGGAGATGGGGCGGTAGCTTTTGGGATCCTGTTTTGGTTTCCCAGTTTTCAGGATCCCGACTACCTGTGCACATTTCCAAGCCTGGGGCACTTCCCCACTCTCCCAACACCTGGAGTAGAAGTGGTTAAGAATTGACAAAAAAAGTAGGGGGTAGTTGTTTAAGTATACTGTAGGAGATGGGATCCCCTCCTGTTGCTTTGTTAACTTTTTTAATACTACGAAGGGCCATGGCAAGCTCGGCGAGTTTGAGAGGGGCATTAATACAGTCAGTGTTATTTATGGATTTGGGGGGGGGGGGGATTGTATTTCTTTTTTGTTGTTCCGCAGGGGAGAGATGTTTTGTTTGGCTGGCTTTGGCGAATGTCTCGGCCAGGACATTGGCTGTTTCTTGATTGGTTTTAGTGATTTTATTGAGTGGTAGGGCAGAGAATTTGCGGTGTTTTTGGTTTGCCTCCCGCTTTGATCCTACGCAGTCTTTTCCAGGCACTATTTAGATCTTTAAATGACAGAATTGGCTCGTTGGTGAAGTATTCTAATTTAGCCTTGGCGACCATCTTTTTACTATATTTTTCAGCTATACATTTATTTTGATGGTTAGGGTGAGAAGGTTGTTTATTAAATGTATTGCATGCGGAGTGTTTTTGTTGGACGGCCTCTGCACATTCATCGTTCCACCAGGGGTTGTTTATCATTTGATAGTTGGAATTAGGGGTTGATTTTGGAATTGTGGTGTCTGCTGCTGTAGAGATGGCTGTTCTTATGTTATCATAGTAAGTTTCTAGATGTGTATTTAGTAGGCTTTCGTGGGTGTATGAGCTGAGCAGAGTTTTAAACTGTTGCCAATTGGCTTTGTCGTATTTGTATTGAGGGGGTGGTGGGGGGTCTTTGGATATCTCGATTTCTGCTGTGAGGGATATGATAATGGGTTTGTGGTCAGATCCTAGGGGGTCTACTTGGGGAGTCCATGAGAATTCGGTAAGGAGTTGGGGGCTGGCTAAGGTTAAGTCTATGGCTGTAAGTCTGTCTGTGGGTCTGTCGGGGTAACGAGTAGTAGAGCCGTCATTTAAAAGGGTTAAGTTAGAGTTTAGAATGTCAGTAAAAAGTTTTTGGCCCCCTTGTGAGTGATGGGCCGCGTTTTTTTCCCATGAGGGGTGGTGGGCGTTAAAATCTCCGACCACCACCCATGACTCAGTTGGGGGGAGGGAGGCAATCCAGTCTTCAGTGGGCATTTTGTCGTATCCTCGGGGGAAATAAGTATTGATTATTTTAGTGGGCTTATTATTTAGTGTGATTTGGATAGTATTGGAGTAGACTGTGGGGTGGACGTTTTGTATAGGGGAGGGTGTGTGCTGAAATTGGATGTTTTGGTGAACATATGTGGCTGTTTGTATGTTTCCTTGGAAGTTGCTGACCCCTGGTGGATGGCAGAAGCCGTCCAGTTTTGGTAGTTTGGAATAATGTACTCTAAGAGATTGAAGACAAATAATATGGAATTGAATGGGGTTTGTTGTTAGGAAGTTGATAAGGAAAGGGAGGTTCGGTGTTACGGCGCGACAGTTCCACTGGAGCAGGTTTAGGGACCCAGGCGCCGTAACATTTGGGACCTGTGAGGTGCCCTCAGCAGCGACGTGCAGGCTGGGGGGGTACTATTTTGTTCTTTGTCTGGGAGGACTGTCTGCGTTTTTTGGCCTCTGTTTGTTCCTGATCAGGGCGGCAAATGAGTTGGGCAATTCGCATGCAGTTTGAGGAGGGGGAGATATCAAATGGTTCAGGGAACATAGATTGTGGTAACAGGGACTTAAGTCCCTGTACGAGTGTTAGTGGTTTGGTTGAAGTTCTGGCTTTGGCTATTTCTATGAGCATTTGGGTCATGAATTGTTCACCTTGGGTTTTGTCACTGACGTCCAGGTTGTTGAGTTCGAGTTGGATGATGGGGGAGGGGGTGGGGGGAGGGGGGGGGGAGGGGGGGGGAGGGGGGGGGGATTGTCGGGAGGTGGTTTGTCAGTTTGTTGGTCAGGGCTGTCACAAGTTGTGTCAGGTGGTTATCTAGTTGTTTCATCATTATTTTGGTTTGTTTAGTTATTTGGTCTTCAACAATTTCCTGGATTTTTTTTTCAGTTAGGCTTTTGGCTCGGGAAATCTTGAGGGCTTGGGCTTTAAGTTTGTATTGTGTGGCCTGGTAGGAGGGGATTCTTCGGCGAAAGCTTGAGGGCACGCCCTTGAGGTCAGGCGTAGTTTTTCCGTGGTAGTAGGGGTACTGATGGCTGAAGGAGATTTTTTTAGAATGGCTGTTAGGTTTTGGTTGAGTTAGTTTATAACGGGGGGCGGGGGTTGGTTTTGTGGGGAGCTTCTGTCTGGTCATGTCGGCGTAGCTAATGGTCGCCGAACGCCCAATGGCGTTCCCAGTCCTCCAAGACGGATCTACCGGGGGGAGGGGGGAAGGGGGGGGGGTGCTATTTTGTATTTGTTTGTGTTTGTGGTTTTGGTCGATGGCCGCCTTGGCTCTCCTAATTGCCTCTGCGTAGGGAATGAAGGTCTCACCCCGGAATTTGTTGGCTTGGAGTCGTAATTTGTATTCAGGACACCCGGCGTAGGCTGCCGAGTGACCCCCTAAACAGTTAACACATTTACGTTCAACGGTCTGGCACTCGGTTAGCCAGGTGTCCTGTCTGAGAACAGCGGGCGCAGGTCTTATTAGTAGCGCGACAGTGTTGAGCTGTGTGGCCGAGTCGGGCACAGTTTTGGCACCTACGCACCGGGGCGACATAGGTGTGCACCTTGTACTCGACGGCATTGATCTTAATGTAGCTGTAGTCCGGAAGGTAGGTGCACGTGAAGGTGATCTTGACTGCCCTAGAGTCGGAGCCGTCTCGATTTTTCAGTCTTATCGCGGTTTTCGCTTCTGGTATGTGGGGGAGCATGTCAAGTACGCTCTCGGAAATAGGGATCCCCTTTATGACACCTTCGGTCGTTGCGGAAGGGATTGTGCATTTAATTTTTATGTTGGAAATTTCTGTCATGGCGGCTAAGTTTTTCTGTTGTTTGGCCGACTGGCAGCCGATCAGCCAACTGTTGTTAGGAAGAGCTCGTTGGCTCTGGATGGGACCGATGGTATTTTTGCCACATTTTATAAGATGTGGTGGGACCAAGGCCTCGAAGGGTGGCCTGGCCGGTAAGCAGGTCCTGAACTTTGACTGGAAACTTGAGAAATTCAGGGGGAAGTTGGTCGTTGTTAGGGCGTCTTCTATTTGGTAGGCGGTTTTGGCTTTTTGGTGTGGTGCATCTTAAAAGTGGTGGTGGGGTGTATGTTTGCTTTGGTCCTCTTCGTTAAGCGAGAGGACCAATGAAAAGCGTTGTAAATTTTGACAGTGAAGTACTACACGAATATTCGCGATAAGAGGCGTTCATCACGTAGCTTGTTTTATTACACAGGAGGACTCACTGCCTAGCCGCCGAAGCGAGCACACCTGAGCTCCCGAATAAAGCGACGCTGAGAAAACAACAGACGAACGGACTACCAAAGAAGAAGACGCGCTACTACTACAGCGCCCACTCTACACCCCACTAAAGGGAAGGATAACTTCACTCCACGCAGCTACCACTAGGCTTCGGCCTATCTGCGCCCACTTCACTTCGCCTCAAATTAAAAGGTGCCACCACTACTGGAACGAGCGAACGGCACCACAACAACGCCACGCCTACAACTCGCGAGGCTCCTCCTCGATCTTGGGCCCTCTCCTCCTGTATTATTAAGACTCATGTGAGTAAATAGAAATCTCGGTTCAGACCGAGTCCTAAGTTCACTCTTAGGCCTCATCTTTCATAACAGCCTTAGTTAAATTAAGTGTAGTTCCTCTTGTTCCGGGTTGGCACCCTTCCACCTCTCTTGATTTATATTTTCACTAACAAATTTTTTTCCCCTTTATGATTTTCTTCTGTGTTTTTCATTTTCTGTTTTACATAGATTAGTGAAGCACAGATGAGCAAAAGCGGAAAGACAAAAGGGGGGGGCGACCCCCCCGAACCCGAAATAGTCAGGGAGACCCCCCAGTCACCCAGCCCCAACAAAGATCTCTCAATCACAAATCCTGAAATCTACATCGATGTGACACCCCCAAAATCCAACACCAAAGATGTGTTCCTACTCTTCACCCCCTCAAGAAAACGCCTTAGAAGAACCGGTTCTGAAGCCGAAATTCAACTCAGTCCCCAAAAAACAAGCCCAGATCCAAAAAAGACAAGAGAAGAGCTCGGGACCATGGAGGGTGAGGGAGGCTGTGCTCTCTCCCCCCCATTGGTCACGTAACACAACCAGAACAACCAGAGGGGACCATGGCAGTAAGGCCGTGTCTCCGATCACGTCCCCTGTCAGGATATCCGATTCAATAGACACTGTTCACAGTGCAAGCAACACACAAACAGACACTACTGATTTGGATTCACTAAAATCCAACAACAACAACAACCAAACCTCACAGCCAACAAACAAAAAACCATCAAACAGACCCTTCCGAAACCAAACTCAACCCCAGCCCCCACCCACTTTCGTTAAATACCCAGTGATCGTCCAGGATCTGGGTACGGGCCCGGCCACCATTAGCGGTCTAGGCCCCCTCTCTCAAATGAAGCTCTGGTCCAACGCGATCGGCACCATCTTAAGCCAGAGACCCTTGGCGGGCAATCGGTGGCTAATCGGATGCCATTCCACCG
>JAGGCT020004072.1:774972-778154 GCA_017654935.2 Phymorhynchus buccinoides
ACAAAGGGCTAAATTCACAGTCGAATCCTGACTCAAGTCAAACTATAGATAAAAATTTGACAAACTTTACAGACAAAATGACAAAACATACACAAATAGAAAACAAAACTAGCCAGACCCCACTCCCCCCTCCAACACAAGATACCACTCTAACAGATAACATAATTTTAACGTTAAACCAACTTCTAATCATACATCTACTGAGGTCCTGGTGACCCAGATCCTAACGCAATTTGCTAAAGCAAGAACACGCAAAAAAACCCGGCCCTTGTTGGACGGCACCCTCTCCCTTTTCCCCCCTCAGCAAGCAGCGTCGGTGAGCTCGAATTCCAATCTATTAGATGGCGGAGCTCGCCTGCGGCCCGTCGGGAGGAGAAGGGGTCCGTCAGAAGAGAGTGGGGTCCAATCATAAAAAGATAGAGACATTCAATTAACTTTTAATTAAGACTACATTTAATTAAACTTTGTCAACCCTCTTTTTTCTACTACCACCCGTAAGGTACTATCTAAGTTAAAACATTTTGATGGAAATGCCGGCCATTAAAAGAACAGGCGATCATCAATCATTTACTTATCAACAAACACTAACACATTCATTTTATTGTTTACAATCTTTAAATAAAGTACGCTAACTTGCCCCGCATCAGGGCTTACCAATACCCACCTTCAAGTAGTTAATACAACAAGCAAAGTATATATACAGCCACTACACTACACCAAACATGGCAAATACACTAATAATTCCCAGAAGAAAAATATAACAGGTAAACGGGATTCCAATACTATTCAAACAAAAATTATGGTAAACTACTAACATTTTAAATTTGTATTTATCCAAGGGAATAGTTCAGTCGAAACTACTAATTGCTTCCCTCCCTTACAGACACTGTCTCCTGGGAGTGGTGGGAGGACTTTTAATGTCATCCACCATACCTGGGAGGACTTGGTTTTTCACCTAGTGGCGGGGGTGGGATGTTAATCCAACAAAACATGCTTCCCACTAATTATCTTAATGACGCATCGTCACCGATCTCCAGATTCAAATAAGCAAAACCAACGCTATGATAACACTGTCAGTTCCTGGATTTAGTGGGTAACCACGAGTGGTATCCGTTGTCGGATACCTGTTATCAGCACCACAAACAATTTTTATACTTTTAACTCCAAGTACCCTCACCATTCATTCCCCATCAAAATAATTTTAAACTGACGATAAGCAAACTGGACATGTATTCCAGTTTATCTTAGTAAATATAAGAAAGACGACATTTTGACCCAGATTTAGGCAAACTAATATGAGAATATACGAACTATATTCATAAAAACATGCCATCTTTCTATTCAATCAATTACACAGACACAAAACCGTCCATCAGCAAAAACCGTGGTGGAACTGAGACAGTTTGTTGAGGCCATTAAAAAGAAAAAAGAGCATGTACTATTTTGATTGCCATCCCACCCCGCCAACCATACTCAAAGTAGAGGCGGAAGATTCTTGCGAGGAGGCCAGTACCGTTGCTAACGGGATTATTTAATAAAGAGGATATTATTGATCATAAGGATCTCGGCTTCGCCTGGAAAAAAATAAGCGTATAAATTAAAACAAGAGGTAGAGTGTGGAGCTAGAGTGACACAAAATAAAGAACAACCACTATAATCCCAAAACGCAGAAGTGCTGCAGAAACATTTGCCGAAGCATGTCAGACAAAAATGTATCCACGAGGAACAGAACAGTACGGAGCGAAAAAATCTTATACACAAAATCTACAAACAATTCGCACTACATTAATGCCCCCCTCAAATTGACCGAGCTTGCTGGGTCCCTAAATCAAATTAGAAAAACCAACAAAGCCACGGGAGGTGATCCATCCCATACAAAGTTAATAAAACTTCCCCTTCTTTCACGAGATTACTTCCATTCTACGCAGATGTGGGAGGGTGGGGGCGGTGCCATGTGCATGGAGAGAGGCACATGGTGGAGGGGTCCTTAAGCCTGGAAAACCGGCTAGGGACCCCAGAGTTACCGCCCCATTTCTCATCCCCATCTAGGCAGATATACGAGAGAATCGTAAAAAACAGACTAGAAATATTTTCTAGATAAAAAATAAAATAATTCCCACCATACAGGCCAGGTTTTCGTAAAACACAGGTCCTGATGGAACAAGTAGTCAGAACTTACCTCCCATGTCAGAGAAGCCCTGGCTAGGACGCAGGAAAGTCTTTGCCACCTTTATGAAATAAAAAGGCATATGACTCGTAGGGCTGGGAGGCTACTCCCCCTCGTCCAAAAATCAGCAGGCTGGTATTGAGGGCAATAAAAATAATTTAATATTAACATTTCTCCAGAATAGAAGTTTAGAGTCAAGGGTGGGCCAGCACACTCTCAAACAGTCGCCAAATGAACATGGGAGTCCCCAGGGCAGGATCATAGCACTACTCTTTTTAAATCATGGCCATGACATATCCAAATTAAATTGAAGTTGTCGCATATCAATGTATGCAGGGACGGTACATAGCTATTTGGTCGCTACCTAAGCAAGAGGGGTAAAATCTACCCTTGACCTGAACTTGGTGTTCACCAAATAACACCAACCTAATAATGCATTATTTAAAGTTTAATGGTTTTTTCCATTTTCCGCCACAAAGTGCGAATCATGATTTTTTCAACTGGCACATAAATATGATTAATTATAAATCCAAATTTTAGACAATAAAAAAACCACATCCCCCTATGTTAAATTCTCTAGAGTCTATCTATCGGAGATCTGTCTGGACCAACATATTACACATCTAGTCAACAAATCAACAAAGCCCTTAATTTCATTAAAGTATAACGAGACAGAAATGGGCCAAGATCCCAAATTCAATAATTATATCTGGTTAGGACCTGTCGTAAGCCGTCTCAACTACGGTATGGAAACTTTTATAACTTAACAGATTCCAATTAAAAGACAATACAAACGAATAAGAACTTAAAAGACCTAAGATGCCCTGGGGCCTTCCGTCCTCGCGGTAACTACTGGGTTATAGAGGTGTGGCTGGTCCCCTTTACATCACTTAATTAAACGAAAACTGTGCGACCTTTTGTCAAGATTATACAGCTACTAACAATTTTACTAGAGAAGATTTTCTTACACAATTTTCCGATCCTTATTTGCAACATCAAATAAACAAATAAAAAA
>JAGGCT020004072.1:778654-800555 GCA_017654935.2 Phymorhynchus buccinoides
TTATGTGTAATTGATGGGAATAGAAAAGATGGCATGTTTTAGAAAGTAGTTCTGATATTCCCATAAAATTAGTTTCTAAATCTGGTCAAAATAATGTCCTGATTATATTACTAAGAAGAGACTGAATAAAGGTCCAGTTTGCTTTAATCGTAGTTAAAATTATTTTGATGGGGAGAATAGGTGAGGGTACTTTGGATTTAAAAGTAATAAAAAATTGTTTGTGTTGATAACAAGGTATCAGACAACGGATACACTCGTGGTAACCACTAAATCAGGACGACAGTGTTAAATATAATAGCTGTTGGGTTTATGCTATTTGAATCTGGAAATCGATGGCTATCGTCAGTAAGAAGGAATTAAGTGGGAATCATTTATTTGTTAGGATTAACATCCACCCCCGCCATAGGTGAAAAACCAAAAGTCCTCCCAGGTAGGGTGCAATGAGCATTAAAGTTTCCCACCACTACCCAGGAGACAGTGGTCGTAAGGCAGGGAAGCCCCTTAGTAGTTCGACTGAAACTATACCCTTAGGAATAATACAAATTTAAAATGTTAGTAGTTTACCCATTAATTTGTTTAGATAGTATTGGAATACCGTTTTACCTGTTATATTTTCTTCTGGGGAATTAATTAGTGTATTGCATGTTTAGGTGTATGAAGTGGCTGTATATACGTTACTTGTTGTATTACTAACGGAAGGTTGGACTAGTGGTAGCCCTGGATGCGGGGCAAGTTATGGGAATTTATATTTAAAGATTGTAAACAAATAAAATGAAAGTGTTAGTGTTGTTATAAGTAATGAATTAAATGATGCCTTGTTCTTTTAATGGCCCGGCGGCAATTCCATTGCAAAATGTTTAACATAGATAGATACTTAAGGGTGTGGAGTAAGAAAAAGACAGGTTGAAAAAGTTTAATTAAATGTATTCTTAATAAAGTTAATAAAATGTCGCTATCTTTGTAATGTCTGGGACCCCAAACTCTCTTCTGACGGACCCCCTCCCCTCCCGCGGCCGCAGGCGAGCTCGCCAATCTAAATAGATGGGAATTCGAGCTCACCGACGGCTGGATGCTGGAGGGGGGGAAAAGGGAGGGATGGCCGTTCCAACAAGAGGCCGTGTTTTTGGCTTAGATTCTTGCTTTAGCAAATTGCGTTAGGATCTGGGTCACCAGGACCTCAGTTAGACGTATGATTAGAAAGTGGTTTTAACGTTAAATGAAATGTTAATTCTGTTAGAGTGGTATCTTGTGTTGGAGGGGGGGAGGTGGGGGTCTGGCTAGTTTGGTTTTCTATTTGTGTATGTTTTGTCAGTTTGTCTGTAAAGTTTGTCAAAATTTTATCCATATATGTTGTGACTTGAGTCATGATTCCGACTGTGAATTTAGCCATTTGTTTGGAGATTAATTCTTCGATCTTGTGACTTGTCATTTGTTCACGGAGGGCTGCCTTGGCTGACTCAGCTTTTTTTCGAAGTACCCTCTCCTGTGAGCTCAGGATTCGATGTCTCTTAGGTTTGAGTTTGGGGGTTGTTTTGGGTTTTGTGTTCTGTGTTTCTTTGGGGTTTTCTGGTGTTTCAGTGATATTAGTAGAAGTGGGAAGAGATTGATTTGTAGATTGTTGGGTATGGATCTGACTTAAGACTGGAAGTTTGAAATTTTGGTTTTTGACTGCATTTGAGTAGCTTGGCTTTTGTCTGTCCTCCTGTTGCCACAGAGGATCTACTGTGGGTGAAAGAGGAGAAGATGGGGGGTTTTGTTTTTTCAAAATTTCGCTTTCCTGGGCCAATTTGGCCCGGCGTATTGCTTCTGCATAAGGGATGAACACTTCCGCGCGAATTCTGTTTGCGCGGACGCGGAGCTGGTATTGCGGACATCCGCCATATGCCGCTGAGTGGGGACCTCCACAGTTCACACACTTGTTGGTGTTCGTGCATGACTGTGCTGAGTGGCCCGGTTCGGCGCACCTAGCGCAGGTCTCCTTTTTTGAGCGGCACTGCTCTGCAGAGTGTCCGAACCGGGCACACTTTCTACACTTCCTAACTGGGGCAACAAAGGGGGAAACTTCAAAAGTTTGGGCACAGATTTTGATTTGTGTGGGGAGCATGGGTTCTTTGAATGTTATTTTAACTGCTTTAGATTTGGACCCATCTCGATTATTTAATCTTAGTATGTGTTTGGCGTTCTTGATCAATGGCAGAAGGTCCTGAATGTTTTCTTCCAGAGGGATGGGTCTGATAACCCCCTCCGTTGAAGCTGTAGGTATGAAACATTTAACATTGATTTTTGAGATTTGTTTCAGATTGGCAAGTTTGTTCTGCTGTTCAGCGGAGATGCAGCCTATCAAGAGTCGGTTGCCGGCCAGGGATCTCTGACTCGCGATGTCGCCTATGGCGTTCTGCCATAGGCGCATCCCGGTCACTGGGCCAAGGCCTTTAATTGTAGCTGGACCCGTACCCAGGTCTTCAACTATGACCGGGTACTTCAAGAAGGTCGGTTTTGTGGGTTCTTTTGAGTTTTCCCTCAAATGGGCGGGTGTGTGTGTACGTACCCGTCTGGGTCTTGGTTTCGGGATGGGCCTTGACCCTATCTGGTTTTGTTGTTGTTCTTGTTGATATATATCTGTATTTGTTTTGGTGGTAGACCCCCAAATTGAGTCAATGGTGTGAGGGTTATCTTTGAATGGGACAGGTGTGGGGGGGGTGCCCATGGTGTTTTCCCCCTCTTTAGTGTGGTCTGTGTTTGTGTCCCTTGAGGGGGATGGGTCTAGACACTGGACTTCAGAATTGATTGGACTAATCTCTTTATCCATGTTATGCAAATCTTCTTTTGTTTTTTTGCTGCCTGGTGACAGACTGGGACTAGAGGGGCTCGATTCGTCCCCTCTGTTTCTTTTTCTGGTAGGTGTGGTTGGAGTGCTTGTATTGGAGGGGACGGGACTCCCTATGATGTGTTCACGAAGAGGGAGCTTTGGCTCAACCTCGATAAACGTGTTTGAATCCCCTGAGCTGTCAAAGAGAGTTTCAAAACTGTTATCCGTGTTTGTTTCCTGTGTGATGTCCCCCACCCCCTCCCTTCCCTCTATCTTAGAACTTTCCTCGCTCATGGTGCCCTAATTACATATTTCTAAACATGAAACAAGAAAATAATATAGAGGAAAATAATAGGGATGGGAAAAAATGTTTGTTAGTATAATAATCTGATACTATTTTTAGAATGGGGTTTATGGTTTTTGGTACTGTGATTTGCGGGATGACTGTGAAGACATCCTGCCCTTCCCCTCGTGGCCTACTGACCCGGGAATTCCACAGGCCAGTTCAGCTAGCCTCATAAGTTTGCTGTCGGGTCCCATATTAATTGTGGTGGGGTTACTAGAGGGTGGTAGGAGGGAGACTAGTCCCTCCAAAAGTAGTTTCGGTTTGTTGGTCGTTCTGGCCCTGGCAAAGTGTTTCAATACTTCTATCATAAATGTTTCAGCGGTAGATTTGTCAGAGCTTGATGGTGTGGAGGGGGCGAGGAAGATGGGGCATTGGGGGGGGGGGGGGGGGGGGTTTGGGTGTGTCGGTGGTGGGGTCTGTTTTGTGTGAGTTTTGAATAGTTTGTCCATGTGGGTCGTCAGTTTGTCCATCATGGTAGCTGTTTGTAAGTTGATTTTTTCTGTTATGATGTCTTCAATGTTGTTTTTGTTTGCTTCTTGAGCAGCAAGAAGTTTTGCCTTATTTGCTTTTTTTTTGAGTGATTTTGTTACTGCGCTGGAAAGTCTAGTGCGAACTGTGAAACGAGCAGTAGGGGGTGTGGGGACGAGGGGGGGGGGGAGGGAAGGGGGGGGGGGGGGGATTTGATTGGGGTTCGGGGTGGGGGTGTTGTTCTGCACTGTTGGTTGAGTTTGTGGGACAGCAGGGGTGTTTTTTTGTTGGGGGGGTTTCCTTGAAACGGCATTTGCGTAAGTGTTGGTTGTCAGTTGTTGTTGTTGTTGTTGTGGGGGTAGTCGCCACGAAGGGTCTACGTCAGGGGGGGGGGGGAGGGGGGAGCTTGATGAAGTTGTTTCTGTTGTCTATTTGCTTCGAGGGCCAATTTGGCCCTACGGATCGCTTCAGCGTAAGTGATGAAGACCTCTGCACGAATTTTATTTGCTTGAAGCCTTAGCTGGTATTGTGGACAGCCATTGTAGGCTGCAGAGTGTGGGCCCCCGCAGTTCACGCACTTGGCCACAGCGGCCTCGCAGTCTTTGGCTGCATGACCGGGCCCGGCGCACTTGGTGCAGATGTGTTTTGGTGCACGGCACTGGTCCATATTATGGCCAAGCCGTGCGCACTTCCTGCACCTCCTGACAGGGGCCACAAACGGGGACACGATGTACTCAGTGACTAATATATTTGTGATTTTAGGCAGTATGGGCTTATCAAAGGTGATCTTGAGAGCTTTGGAGTCTGTGCCGTCCCTGTTTTTGAGCCTCATGATCGATTTGGCGTCAGGGATGTACGGCAACAGCTCTTGAATGTTTTCACCGAGGGGTATGGGCTTAATGACCCCCTCGGTGGTTGCAGATGGAATGGTGCATTTGATTGGTATTTGTGAAACTGAGTTTAATCTTGCTAGTTTGTTTTGTTGTTCGGTGGAATGGCATCCGATTAGCCACCGATTGCCCGCCAAGGGTCTCTGGCTTAAGATGGTGCCGATCGCGTTGGACCAGAGCTTCATTTGAGAAAGGGGGCCTAGACCACTAATGGTGGCCGGGCCCGTACCCAGATCCTGGACGATGACTGGGTGTTTGACGAAGGTGGGGGGGGGCTGGGGTTGTGTTTGATTTCTGAAGGTTCTGTTTGATGATTTTTTGTTTGTTGGCTGTGAGGTTTGGTTGTTGTTGTTGTTGGATTTTAGTGAATCCAAATCAGTAGTGTCTGTTTGTGTGTTGCTTGCACTGTGAACAGTGTCTATTGAATCGGATCTCCTGACAGGGGACGTGATCGGAGACACGGCCTTACTGCCAGGGTCCCCTGGTTGATCTGGTTGTGTTACGTGACCAATGGGGGGAAGAGAGCAAGCGCCCTCACCCTCCATGGTCCCGAGCTCTTCTCTTGTCTTTTTTGGATCTGGGCTTGTTTTTTGGGGACTGAGTTGAATTTCGGCTTCAGAACCGGTTCTTCTAAGGCGTTTTCTTGAGGGGGTGAAGAGTAGGAACACATCTTTGGTGTTGGATTTTGGGGGTGTCACATCGATGTAGATTTCAGGATTTGTGATTGAGAGATCTTTGTTGGGGCTGGGTGACTGGGGGGTCTCCCTGACTATTTCGGGTTCGGGGGGGTCGCCCCCCCCTTTTGTCTTTCCGCTTTTGCTCATCTGTGCTTCACTAATCTATGTAAAACAGAAAATGAAAAACACAGAAGAAAATCATAAAGGGGAAAAAAATTTGTTAGTGAAAATATAAATCAAGAGAGGTGGAAGGGTGCCAACCCGGAACAAGAGGAACTACACTTAATTTAACTAAGGCTGTTATGAAAGATGAGGCCTAAGAGTGAACTTAGGACTCGGTCTGAACCGAGATTTCTATTTACTCACATGAGTCTTAATAATACAGGAGGAGAGGGCCCAAGATCGAGGAGGAGCCTCGCGAGTTGTAGGCGTGGCGTTGTTGTGGTGCCGTTCGCTCGTTCCAGTAGTGGTGGCACCTTTTAATTTGAGGCGAAGTGAAGTGGGCGCAGATAGGCCGAAGCCTAGTGGTAGCTGCGTGGAGTGAAGTTATCCTTCCCTTTAGTGGGGTGTAGAGTGGGCGCTGTAGTAGTAGCGCGTCTTCTTCTTTTGTAGTTCGTTCGTCTGTTGATTTCGCAGCGTCGCTTAATTCGGGAGCTCAGGTGTGCTCGCTTCGGCGGCTAGGCAGTGAGTGTATAATAATAAAACAAGCTACGTGATGAACGCCTCTTATCGCGAATATTCGTGTAGTACTTCACTGTCAAAATTTACAACGCTTTTCATTGGTCCTCTCGCTTAACGAAGAGGACCAAAGCAAACATACACCCCACCACCACTTTTAAGATGCACCACACCAAAAAGCCAAAACCGCCTACCAAATAGAAGACGCCCTAACAACGACCAACTTCCCCCTGAATTTCTCAAGTTTCCAGTCAAAGTTCAGGACCTGCTTACCGGCCAGGCCACCCTTCGAGGCCTTGGTCCCACCACATCTTATAAAATGTGGCAAAAATACCATCGGTCCCATCCAGAGCCAACGAGCTCTTCCTAACAACAGTTGGCTGATCGGCTGCCAGTCGGCCAAACAACAGAAAAACTTAGCCGCCATGACAGAAATTTCCAACATAAAAATTAAATGCACAATCCCTTCCGCAACGACCGAAGGTGTCATAAAGGGGATCCCTATTTCCGAGAGCGTACTTGACATGCTCCCCCACATACCAGAAGCGAAAACCGCGATAAGACTGAAAAATCGAGACGGCTCCGACTCTAGGGCAGTCAAGATCACCTTCACGTGCACCTACCTTCCGGACTACATTAAGATCAATGCCGTCGAGTACAAGGTGCACACCTATGTCGCCCCGGTGCGTAGGTGCCAAAACTGTGCCCGACTCGGCCACACAGCTCAACACTGTCGCGCTACTAATAAGACCTGCGCCCGCTGTTCTCAGACAGGACACCTGGCTACCGAGTGCCAGACCGTTGAACGTAAATGTGTTAACTGTTTAGGGGGTCACTCGGCAGCCTACGCCGGGTGTCCTGAATACAAATTACGACTCCAAGCCAACAAATTCCGGGGTGAGACCTTCATTCCCTACGCAGAGGCAATTAGGAGAGCCAAGGCGGCCATCGACCAAAACCACAAACACAAACAAATACAAAATAGCACCCCCCCCCCTTCCCCCCTCCCCCCGGTAGATCCGTCTTGGAGGACTGGGAACGCCATTGGGCGTTCGGCGACCATTAGCTACGCCGACATGACCAGACAGAAGCTCCCCACAAAACCAACCCCCGCCCCCCGTTATAAACTAACTCAACCCAAACCAACCATTCTACAAAAATCTCCTTCAGCTCCATCAGCCCCCACCACGAAAAACTACGCCCTCCTCAAGGGCGTGCCCTCAAGCTTTCGCCGAAGAATCCCCTCCTACCAGGCCACACAATACAAACTTAAAGCCCAAGCCCTCAAGATTTCCCGAGCCAAAAGCCTAACTGAAAAAAAAATCCAGGAAATTGTTGAAGACCAAATAACTAAACAAACCAAAATAATGATGAAACAACTAGATAACCACCTGACACAACTTGTGACAGCCCTGACCAACAAACTGACAAACCACCTCCCGACAATCCCCCCCCCTCCCCCCCCTCCCCCACCCCCTCCCCCATCATCCAACTCGAACTCAACAACCTGGACGTCAGTGACAAAACCCAAGGTGAACAATTCATGACCCAAATGCTCATAGAAATAGCCAAAGCCAGAACTTCAACCAAACCACTAACACTCGTACAGGGACTTAAGTCCCTGTTACCACAATCTATGTTCCCTGAACCATTTGATATCTCCCCCTCCTCAAACTGCATGCGAATTGCCCAACTCATTTGCCGCCCTGATCAGGAACAAACAGAGGCCAAAAAACGCAGACAGTCCTCCCAGACAAAGAACAAAATAGTACCCCCCCAGCCTGCACGTCGCTGCTGAGGGCACCTCACAGGTCCCAAATGTTACGGCGCCTGGGTCCCTAAACCTGCTCCAGTGGAACTGTCGCGCCGTAACACCGAACCTCCCTTTCCTTATCAACTTCCTAACAACAAACCCCATTCAATTCCATATTATTTGTCTTCAATCTCTTAGAGTACATTATTCCAAACTACCAAAACTGGACGGCTTCTGCCATCCACCAGGGGTCAGTAACTTTCAAGGAGACATACAAACAGCCACATATGTTCACCAAAACATCCAATTTCAGCACACACCCTCCCCTATACAAAACGTCCACCCCACAGTCTACTCCAATACTATCCAAATCACACTAAATAATAAGCCCACTAAAATAATCAATACTTATTTCCCCCGAGGATACGACAAAATGCCCACTGAAGACTGGATTGCCTCCCTCCCCCCAACTGAGTCATGGGTGGTGGTCGGAGATTTTAACGCCCACCACCCCTCATGGGAAAAAAACGCGGCCCATCACTCACAAGGGGGCCAAAAACTTTTTACTGACATTCTAAACTCTAACTTAACCCTTTTAAATGACGGCTCTACTACTCGTTACCCCGACAGACCCACAGACAGACTTACAGCCATAGACTTAACCTTAGCCAGCCCCCAACTCCTTACCGAATTCTCATGGACTCCCCAAGTAGACCCCCTAGGATCTGACCACAAACCCATTATCATATCCCTCACAGCAGAAATCGAGATATCCAAAGACCCCCCACCACCCCCTCAATACAAATACGACAAAGCCAATTGGCAACAGTTTAAAACTCTGCTCAGCTCATACACCCACGAAAGCCTACTAAATACACATCTAGAAACTTACTATGATAACATAAGAACAGCCATCTCTACAGCAGCAGACACCACAATTCCAAAATCAACCCCTAATTCCAACTATCAAATGAGAAACAACCCCTGGTGGAACGATGAATGTGCAGAGGCCGTCCAACAAAAACACTCCGCATGCAATACATTTAATAAACAACCTTCTCACCCTAACCATCAAAATAAATGTATAGCTGAAAAATATAGTAAAAAGATGGTCGCCAAGGCTAAATTAGAATACTTCACCAACGAGCCAATTCTGTCATTTAAAGATCTAAATAGTGCCTGGAAAAGACTGCGTAGGATCAAAGCGGGAGGCAAACCAAAAACACCGCAAATTCTCTGCCCTACCTTCAATAAAATCACTAAAACCAATCAAGAAACAGCCAATGTCCTGGCCGAGACATTCGCCAAAGCCAGCCAAACAAAACATCTCTCCCCTGCGGAACAACAAAAAAGAAATACAATCCCCCCCCCCCCCAAATCCATAAATAACACTGACTGTATTAATGCCCCTCTCAAACTCGCCGAGCTTGCCACGGCCCTTCGTAGTATTAAAAAAGTTAACAAAGCAACAGGAGGGGATCCCATCTCCTACAGTATACTTAAACAACTACCCCCTACTTTTTTTGTCAATTCTTAACCACTTCTACTCCAGGTGTTGGGAGAGTGGGGAAGTGCCCCAGGCTTGGAAATGTGCACAGGTAGTCGGGATCCTGAAAACTGGGAAACCAAAACAGGATCCCAAGAGCTACCGCCCCATCTCCCTCACCCCTCACCTGGGTAAGGTGTACGAAAGAATCGTGCGTTCACGATTAGAATACCACCTACAAAGAAACAACATACTCCCCCAAGTACAAGCAGGTTTCAGAAAGCATAGAAGTTGCACAGAACAGATTGTCAAGCTCACTTCCCATGCCAGAAAAGCCTTCGCCCGCCAAAAGAGTGTACTTGTCACCTTTTTTGACATCAAGGGTGCTTATGACACTGTCTGGCATGGGAAACTACTTCAAAAACTCAGCAGGCTCGGCGTGGAAGGAAACCTCTTTAACTTTATCAAATCCTTCCTAGAAAACCGATCCATGAGAGTAAGAGTGGGCCAGTCCCTCTCTGACAGTCACTCGCTTGATATGGGGGTGCCCCAAGGTAGCATAATTGCCCCTACTCTCTTTAACATTATGGTATCAGACATTACTAAAACAAACATCAAAAACAACAAAATTAGTATGTATGCAGATGATATAGCAACCTGGACCCTAACTATGACAAAAATTAATCAAACAAAACTTAAAGAAGCCCTAAAACAACATAAAAAACAAACTAACCTAATAGCCCACTATCTACAAGACAACGGTTTTTCATTGGCCCCAAATAAATGTCTCTTTTTAATACTAACTAACATCAAAAAGCCCACAGTTAACTATAATTTATCAATAACCATCAACGGACAAGCAGTAGCGGCCTCCAACCATGCCAAATTCCTAGGTGTTATTATAAACTATAATCTCTCCTGGACAGAACACATTAACTATATAACTAGGAAAGCTTATAAAATACTAAACTTCATCAAAATTATCTCCCATGAAAAATGGGCCCAAGACCCTAAAATACTAACTAACCTTGTAAGATCACTCATTCGCAGCCAACTAGTATACGGAATAGAAGCCATGCACTCCCTAACAACACATGACCTAATTAAATTACAAAGAATAGAACTCCGTGGCCTTAAGATAGCTTTGGGGCTCCCCCGCTATGCGGTAACTGATCTCATTTATCGAGATGTGGGCTGGCTCCCTCTGCGTAAATTACTAAAACTTAACTGCTCTATTCTCCTTCCCCGTATATACGCTACTCAAACTTACACAGACTTTGAATTCTATGATAACTTCTCTAACCCTTATTACCACTCTCATCCTGACCATATAACCAAACATCCGTCCCTGTATCACAAATCCATACCCATAACCAAATACACTGAAGATCTGTTCCATGAGGCAGGAGTCAACATAGCGGAAGTCTCCACCCACCCTACATATGACTACCCACAGTGGGAGGTGACTCCGATAACAACAGACACCTCCCTACACGAACAATACTCTAAACAAGAAGACCCAAACAGACTAAAAGTCGCAGCCTTAGAAAAAATCCACAGTCTTCACCAACATCTCCTTATATATACAGACGGCTCCAAAATCAATCAACAAACAGGCTGCGCATTTACAATTCCAGATCTTAAAATCACTAAATCATTCCAACTAAATAATAACATCTCAATATTCAGCGCCGAACTCTGGGCCATACTAGAAGCATGCGTTTATATCAACAACTTCCCAAACCCACCACGAAGTGCAGTTATACTATCAGACTCACTCTCATCCATTCAAGCTTTAGTAGGCCATTCTAAAAATAGACGTTCCGTAGTACAAGAAATTAACTTTCTCATACACCAGATCACAATTAAGGGCACAGACATATCACTAAGCTGGATCCCTTCCCACTGTGACCTACATGGTAACGACCAGGCCGACTGGGCCGCCAAACAGGCGGCCCTTGGTCGGGCCGGTACTAAAATAAACATCAAACTCTCTATCCAAGAATTTAAATCTATCCTTACGAAAAAATCATTCCTGGGGTGGGCTCGGGAACTTGAAACCCGGTGCAAAGCTCACTCCTGGGATCACCAAATTGTTAAGGGGGGACTTTTTCCCCCCGTTCCTCGATCTGTTCTATCTTTAATTTACAGACTCAGAACCGAGGCCACTTTTTACAAATTTCAAGAACTAGAATGTGAGTGTGGAGACTTCCTAACAGTAGATCACATATTCTCACACTGTAATACTATCACCCTCGAATTAGACAACTTAGTAACAAAACTTAAAATAAACAAGATTCCCTTTACAAAACAAACCATAATCCATAGCCAAACTCATGGCTGGCAACCTATAATCTGGCTGGCGGAGGCCCTCGGCCGGGCTTCTTTTGGCTACATATTCTAATCCATTCTATCTTTTCTCTGTACAATAATCCAAAATAAAGCCCTTCCCCGTGACCCCTGGTCTGGTGTATGCTGCCTCTCCAAAGGGCCCCACTCCCACCACCCAGTGACTCGGGTGGCCTCCCCCCGCCGGCCGGGTGCTCGGCGGGTGCGCGGGCGTGCCCGAAACCCTATCGGCCCTCTCGAGTGGCGCCGCGTCTCCCGGCTGGCGGGCCGCCCGGCGGGGGGCGTCACCCCGGCCCCTCTCTCCCCCAACTTCCAACTGGTCCTTGTCTCTGGGGGCAAGTGAGTCGTCGGGGGTTGCCGCCCGGGGCCGTACCCCCATTTGCTTCTACCAGGGGTCTGCGGCCCCGGCCGGCGCCCCCCGGCGGTTCCCCCCCCGGAACGAGCGGCATCTCCCTGGACCGGTCCCCAGGTCTAGCCAACCACCCCCCATCCCCATCCCCCCCGAGGCCCAGAGGAGAGGTTTTGTCACATCGCAGGGGTCACAGATCCCCAAATCTTTGGGGATCGCCCCCCCTCCCCTACTTTCCTTCTATCGTCCCTTCAACGGGGGCCAGTCCAAGCCCCCCTCCCCCTCTATGGGCTCCAAAAACAACAACAAAACTTCAATTCTACTCACTACAAATATCAAATCATCTACAACCCAACATGCCTCCCGCGGAAGGTTCTCACCCTGGAATAGGATATAACCCTACCCACTCACGCGGACTGGCAGCCGACCTTCCTTTTCAAAAAAACAAACAAACCCAACAACAACAAAAAACAAAAACATTCCACCTCTTAATTAATCACTTCTTAATATAAATCACTTTTATTGGACTTGGAATAAACACAGCCTTTTTTAATCGTGATACTAGATTTTATTATAAATCTTAATGATAAAAATCCCACAATGACCCACCCACCCCAACAAAAACAGAAGAACCTCGTTCTCACCCATACCCCCTCCCCACCAAAAACCAGAACTTGAACACACCTCATACCAACCCTTCTCACCCCTTATATAAACACTACCAGTTACCCAACACGGAAACAACAAGAAAAACATACAACTCACCACTGACCCCAATAGCCATTCTAATCCACTCAAGCTTTTTTTTTTTTTTTTTTTTTTTTTTTTTTTCCCGCTCAAACTCGGTCGTACCCGTCGTGGCCCATTTTTATAATCTCGGGTTTTTACCTTCCTTTTATTTCTTATTAAAAATGTAAATATTTTACCGAGGATGAATTGGCTGTATAAAGGCATGACGGGTGTAGATAGATGTACATAGTTGATTTTAACACGATAACTCTTATCGCCCCACAGTAGTTAGGGCAGACGGATTCCTGCGTTTTACTTTTAGCTAGGACGCCTCCCCCCCTGTGGTTGTGAATAAAAGAGTAACTTTCACTATTAATAACCTAAGCAACAGCCGAGAGGTTAAGACACCGCACACAGATACCATAGGTCAGGGGTTTGACCCCAGCCTAGTCTTCTTTTCCCCTTACCCGTTATTTACTACAAATTCACAATCAACCCTTACAATATTTTATTATCTAAATGTAAATAACTAAGATACGCTCTGTAAATAGCTTCCTTTTTTTTTTTTTTTTTTTTTCTTTCTCTTAAATTTTAACAGACCTCACGTCACATTAAAAAAAAAAAATTTTATTAATAAAAAGTTTAATTTTAACCCGTGGTCCTGAAAATTTTAATTAATAATCGAGAAGATGCTCAGTGAATGATACATTTTTAGGTCGTAACGTTTTAGTAGATTTTAAAAAAAATAAGAAGTCAGTTTGTCAAATGCGAGCCTGGTATCAACCAAAAGTTAAAGGAATGAGCTAATTTTAGACTCCCCCCCCTCTCCTTCCCCCCTCACCCCCTCCCCTCCCCCCCTCCCCTCTCCCCCCCTCCTCCTCCCCCCCTCCCCCCCCTCCCCTCCCCTCTCCCCTAGTATCCCGAGCGCTGGTCTCCCTTTTTAAGGTCGAGTACCTCCGGGTGTCTACCTCCCCTCCCCCTCCTTTCCCCCCCCCAAGTGGTCCGTGAGCCGACCTCCCACTGGAGGGGGTGGGCCCATCGATGGGGGTGACGCGAGGATGTCTTGCGTATCCCCCCAATGGTGGGCCTGCCTTCACTTGGTGTGCTGAGATCCTCCGGACCTCTTCCCCCCCCCCTCCCCGCCCCCATCCCTCCCTTTCTCTGATATCTCCAAGTAAACACCCTAATGCCCCACATGGCCGAAAGGCCCAAGAGGGCGTAAAACTTTAATTAAAAAAAAAAAAAAAAAAAAAGATGCACCACGGTCGCCGATTGCCTGCCGGGGTCCTACACAGCTCATACCCGTCCTACGATGACTTTTATATATTTTATGAACAACATTTTATCCATAAATATCTTATCCTTCGAACATATTTTAACATAATTCGCAATTTTACTACAAGCATTTTTACAAATTTTAACATGGATTCCCCACCTATATGGATTACTTCACCAACCGGGTAGTCTCCCTTTCTGGTTGCGCTATTGCCGCAAAAATCAAAATATTAATAATTGAACGAATGTTGTATGAACGGAATAATAAATTTTAAACAATATCACGGCCTAAATCCCCATGTTCTGGGAACCTTTTTTATTCTTATTTTACTTCGTCGAGCTGGTCTCCCCTGTGTTGGGGTGGGCCTGCGGTGGGGCTGCTGACGCAGGGATGGCCTGCGTATCGCTCCCCCCGCTTGTCCCGCCCCCCACTGTGTGCTGAGACCCTCCGAAGTCCCTCCCTCCCCCTCTTTTGTTGTTCCCAGAACTTTATGTAAATAAAAGTATAAACACAAGACTGTTACGGTTCTTTAATAAAATTAACTATCCGCATGTACATATTTCCCCTGCTTTTGTTTACAGGGAAGTCATTGGGGAGAGAGTTCTCTCCCCCGATAGGATATTTTAAATTTTATCTATCTATGGGGCCTTGCCCTTTGACCTGAAATTCAAGTCATAAATTTTTGTAAATAAATTAAATAAATATTTGTAAATACAAATTTTAACATAACTATGGGCCAAATTAGGCTTTTAATAATAAAATAAAGATATTTCTTGACTTTTAAAACCAGTAGCCCTGGAATTTTAATGTACAGAAATTCGTCGGTTTGGGTCAGACAAGATATACAAGCTTTTTAAAAAAAAAATACAACATTTTATACACACATAGATTCTTTTATTAAGAATCACGATTCGCAATCTGTCTTAACACGAATTCGGTTTCCCAATCTTTTCAAAAGAACATTTTAACTTGCGCACAAAGAGAATTCCATCCCCTCCTCCCAATTATATGTAATGTTTATGTTTTTGTCTCTGTATGTCTTGTAAAATGTCGTTTTCCTTATTTTCACATACCCTACTAATATACATGTCCCATATGTGCCTTCCCGGGTCGAGAGGACGTAAAACACCAAAATTACTACTACTCCTACTCGAGTAATGTAAATACCTTCCCCTGCTCTCTCTCCAGGGAAGTCCCAGGGGAGAGAGTTCTCTCCCCAAAGTGGATAATTTTAAACTTTTATAAAATAGGGCCTTCGCCCCGTGATCTATTTTTTACAATAGATTAAATAAACACCTGTAAATATAAGTCTTTTAACATAAGTAAAGGACAGTTTTGTCTTTTAATAATAAAATCAAGCTTTTGGAGTTTTTAAACCCCGTAGCCCTGAATTTTAAACTTTATCGGTTGTTTCGGTCGACCAGACAAGAATTGTGAATTTTATATTACACCATACTATTTTATAATTCATTTAACACGAACTTCGGTTCCAAAATTATTTTAAGCTCGAACTTCGGTTCATAATCATTTCAAATGATCATTTTAAACTTGCTAGCTAGGAGAATTCCCCCCCACCACTATATGTTTGTCCACGTCTTGTCCTCATGTGTCCTGTGATGTTTTATCTTTATTTACCCATACCCAACTAATACACATGTCCCATATGTGCCTTCCCGGGTCGAGAGGACGTAAAACACCAAAATTACTACTACTACTCCTACTCGAGTTAAGTGTTCATTGGGGGTCGGCTCATTCAACCTCCCCTTTTTTCCGCCATCTGAAGCAGATTAACATATGGCATGGAAGCATTTTACTCCCTAACACAAGCTAACCTTACAACCCTTCAACGCTTTGAAATTAAGGCCTTAAAGACTGCCCTGGGCCTCCCAAAGTTCGCAATAACATCACTGATCTATAGGGACATCGACTGGATCCCACTACCTCACTTAATTAAACTAAATTGCGCTTCACTTCTAACCCGCCTTTACGCCACTAAAATTTTTACAGAAGATGAATTTATGACTTCATTCTCCGACCCATACTTCGCTACGTCAAAAAAACACAAAAAATTTATTAATATCCACGATTTTACACAAGACCTAATGAATAAAGCAGATATCTCCTTTAATAACATCGCAGCCTTTCCTCAGCACAGACCCCCACAGTGGGACTGGGATCCACCCGATATAGATATTAATCTTCATCATCTTTACAACAAAGAACTTGACCCTAACCGTCTTACAGCCGCAGCCAAACAGAAAATATATGATCTCAGACAGTACTTATCAATATACACGGACGGCTCCCTAATAAGTTACAACAAAATAGGGTGCGCGTTTAATATTCCAAGTCTCAAAATATCTAAATCTTTCCAACTCAACAACAACATTTCCATCTTTTCTGCCGAACTCTGGGCCATCCTAGAAGCACTGGCCTTCATTAATAACTCACCAATATCTCCATTCCAGATTGTCATATTTACTGACTCTCTTTCCTCACTCAAAGCTTTACAAGGCAACAGTCACAACCGTGCAGAAATCAAAAACGAAATCTTACATCTTACACATCTTCTACACCTTAGAGGTACTCAGGTTCTTATGGTGTGGATCCCATCCCACTGTGGTCTAACCGGTAATGACCTAGTGGACAAAGATGCCAAATCGGCCGCCCTGGGTCATTCCGGCAATACCATTTCTATTAAACTCTCTGTTGGAGAGACTAAGAACATGTTAAAAAAAGCGACCTCCCAGGAGTGGGCAAAGGAATTGGAATCATATGCCAAAACCCACTCCTGGGACCCCAAAATTGTCCAGGGGGGACTGTTCCTGTCAATACCACATAAAATACAATCTTTAATTCTTCGGTTAAGAACCAGATCTTACTTTTGTAAATATAAGGAACTGCCCTGCATTTGTAACAACATCTTAGACCTTGAACACCTTTTCACACCTTGTGACTACATCCGAAACCAATTATCAACCTTTTTAGACAAACTAAAATCTTTAAATATCCCGTTTACTCAAGACTCCATCCTATCTAGAGGCCCACAGGAATGGTCCCCCCTGGTATGGTTCGGGGAGGCAATCAAGAACGCCTCCTTCGGCCACATATTTTAATCTGAACTAAAATACATAAAACAACTTAATAACTCAACTCTACTACACTCTTTACACCGGTGAGGGAGGGGTCCCCCCGGACAGCGGTCCGCGCACCTGACCACCCTCCACTCCCTTATACCCCCCACCTTCCCCTTTTTTAATAGACAGCACGTATCACAACTGTTAGTGCTGGCTCTTTTGAGCACATTTTTTACTCACCTCCCCCCCCGTGGATGGGTGCGCGGCCCGAACTCCGGGGGCCTCCTTTGTAGCCGTCACGTCACAACGTTGCGCCAGGCCCTTGTGCCTGGTGCCCGGGGTCCCTCCGCATCCGTGCAGGTCCCCGGTAACATGGCGCCTTTCCTCTGTCTGGGGTGGGGAGGAGGGGTCCCTCTCCCTCCCTCCCCCTGCCCTAGTCAAGAAAGAATCATTAACCTCTCTCACCACCACTCTATCCCACTCTTACTTGTGCTCGGGCTCCCATGCCACCAGCCATATATTTAAATATAATATATTATCATAACGTCCACCTGTATGACATCGAGGGCGGGGGAGATTTTGTAGCCCTCCCCCCTCGGGACTCTGCAGGTGTACATTGTATAAAATTTAAAACCACATGTTAAAAATTTGTAAGTCTCTGCCTTATAACCAACAACAAACTATTTAGCCAAGCACGGCAAACCTTAAAGCATTTTCATTGGTCCTGGCAAATGCAGAAGATAAAACAAGCTACGTGATGAGCGCCTCTTAGCGCGAATATTCGTGTAGTACTTCACTGTCAAAATTTACAACGCTTTTCATTGGTCCTCTCGCTTAACGAAGAGGACCAAAGCAAACATACACCCCACCACTACTTTTAATATGCACCACGGTCACCGATTGCCTGCCGGGGTCCTACACAGCTCATACCCGTCCTACGATGACTTTATATATTTTATGAACAACATTTTATCCATAAATATCTTATCCTTCGAACATATTTTAATATAATTCGCAATTTTACTACAAGCATTTTTACAAATTTTAACATGGGTTCCCCACCTACAATGATTATTTTACCAACCGGGTAGTCTCCCTTTCTGGTTGCGCTATTGCCGCAAAAATCAAAATATTAATAATTGAACGAATGTGGTATGAATGGAATAATAAACTTTAAACAATATCACGGCCTAAATCCCCATGTTCTGGGAACCTTTTTTATTCTTATTTTACTTCGTCGAGCTGGTCTCCCCTGTGTTGGGGTGGGCCTGCGGTGGGGCTGCTGACGCAGGGATGGCCTGCGTATCGCTCCCCCCGCTTGTCCCGCCCCCCACTGTGTGCTGAGACCCTCCGAAGTCCCTCCCTCCCCCTCTTTTGTTGTTCCCAGAACTTTATGTAAATAAAAGTATAAACACAAGACTTTTACGGTTTTTAATAAGATTAACTATCCGCATGTACATATTTCCCCTGCTTTTGTTTACAGGGAAGTCATTGGGGAGAGAGTTCTCTCCCCCGATAGGATATTTTAAATTTTATCTATCTATGGGGCCTTGCCCTTTGACCTGAAATTCAAGTCATACATTTTTGTAAATAAATTAAATAAATATTTGTAAATACAAATTTTAACATAACTATGGGCCAAATTAGGCTTTTAATAATAAAATAAAGATATTTCTTGACTTTTAAAACCAGTAGCCCTGGAATTTTAATGTACAGAAATTCGTCGGTTTGGGTCAGACAAGATATACAAGCTTTTTAAAAAAATACAACATTTTACACACACATAGATTCTTTTATTAAGAATCACGATTCGCAATCTTTCTTAATACGAATTCGGTTTCCCAATCTTTTCAAAAGAACATTTTAACTTGCGCACAAAGAGAATTCCATCCCCTCCTCCCAATTATATGTAATGTTTATGTTTTTGTCTCTGTATGTCTTGTAAAATGTCGTTCTCCTTATTTTCACATACCCTACTAATATACATGTCCCATATGTGCCTTCCCGGGTCGAGAGGACGTAAAACACCAAAATTACTACTATTTGATCCTTTCCAGAGATTCCAGCACTCACTGCCTAGCCGCCGAAGCGAGCACACCTGAGCTCCCGAAATTAAGCGACGCTGAGAAAAGAACAGACGAACGGACTACAAAAGAAGAAGACGCGCTACTACTACAGCGCCCACTCTACACCCCACTAAAGGGGACGATAACTTCTCTTCACGCCACGCAGCTACCACTAGGCTTCGGCCTATCTGCGCAACGCCCTACGCCACTACAGGAGCCAACCCTACCCACACAAGAGCAGTCACCAAGCCACAACGAGGTTCCTCCCCGAGACGGGCCCTCTCCTCCTACTTTTTTGTTTTTTTTACAAATTTTTCGCAGTAAGTAAATAGAAATCTCTGGCAGACCAGAGTCCCAAGTTCATTCTTGGGCCTCCCTATCAATAACAAAGCCTTCTAGTTAAGTGTAGATCCTCTTGATTCCGGGTTGGCACCCTTGTACCTCTTTGTTGATATATATTTTTATCTAACAAAACATTTTTTCTTCTTTATGATTTTTGCCCTTGTTTTTCATTTTCATTGAATGTGATCAGTAGTGAAATGAGCGAAAGTCAGAAAAAAGGGGGGGGTAACCCCCCCCCTCCCCATACAGACAGGGAGACACCACAGTCTCCAAGTCCCAACACCTCGTTAAATGAATCAGTTTTCACTGACTCCCCAAAGGGATCCACAGTTGAAGGGGTGTTTCACCTCTTCACTCCCACCCAAAAACGACTTAACAAAAGACAACGTAAGTCAGGTTCGGAGCCTAGATCCCCCGATCCAAGCTCCCCAAACAACAAAAAAACGAAAGAAGAACTCGCGATCATGGAGGGAGAGGGCCACGCCCCCCTCCCCCCCACTGACGGAGTGTCACACGCACAACAAGTAGAGCATGCAGCTGACATAGAAATAACATCACCAGTAAGACAATCCAACAGCATCGACTCCTTGTTGAGTGATGCTAGCAACAAACAGGATAACACAGCCCCTGACGTTGAGACAGAAATTTACATGTCCGACGAAAACTCACAACAACAACAACAACAACAACAACAACAACAACTTCCCAAAAAACAACCCCCACGATTCTTTCGTACAAACACCCAACCACAGCCACCCCCAACATTCGTTAAACACCCCGTGATCGTTCAGGACTTGGGCACAGGCCCCGCTACCATCAGCGGCCTGGGGCCCTTGTCCCAGATGAAACTCTGGACAAACTCCATAGGCACAATTCTCAGCCAAAGACCCTTGGCCGGCGGCCGGTGGCTCATTGGCTGCCAAACACATGAACAACAAACACGCCTCTCCAAAATGACCGAAGTATCCAAAATCCCAATTAAATGCACCATTCCATCCACTGCCACTGAGGGGGTAATAAAACCCATACCCCTCAGTGAAAACATACAAGATCTTCTCCCCTACATTGCTGACGCCAAGGCCATCATGCGCCTCCGGAATAGAGACGGCACTTCATCAAAAGCCGTCAAGATTACGTTCAACAAACCTATCCTCCCCAAGCTCACAAACATCTCTATCACTGAATTTGTAGTTCACCCTTTTGTGGCCCCCGTACGTAGGTGTCGAAAGTGTGCACGGCTGGGCCACAACCAAGATCAATGCCGTGCACCAAAACAAATATGTACAAAGTGTGCCGGGCCCGGCCACGCAGCCAAGGACTGCGTGGCTCACACGGCCAAGTGTATAAACTGCGGGGGCCCACACTCGGCAGCCTACAATGGCTGCCCCCAATTCCAACTTAGACTTAAGGCCAACAAAATTAGGGCTGAGGTCTTCATTACATACGCAGAAGCCATACGCAGGGCCAAATTGGCCCTGACAGCAGAAGATGAACAGAAACAACAAAATCGTGCCCCCCCCTCCCCCCCCCCTGAAGTTGACCCCTCGTGGCGCATGCCCCCCCAACAACAACAACAACAAGTGCCCATAAATACCTACGCCTCTGCTGTGTCAAGAAGATCGACACAGCAAGCAAAGACCCCTGCACTCACAACACAACCACCCACACCCAACAACATCCCCACCCCGTTCCCCAACCAAGCCCCTCCCCCCCCCCTCACCCCCGCCTCACTGCCCCCCACAGTTCGCCTTTCAACAAGAACAAGGCTCTCAAGTACAATCACAAGAAATTTACGTAACAAGGCAACAAAAGCAAAACAACAAGCCGCGCAACAAAACACCCAATCACGCATTAATGACCTCATAACCGAAAAAATCAACAAACAGACAGCAACAATGATGGACAAACTCACCACACATATGGATAAATTATTCAAATTACACACAAATCTGACTACCACCACTCCACCCCCCAAGTCTCCAGCACCCCCTCCCCCCCCCCCTCCCCCCCAGTGTCCTCTCCTTCCCACCCCCTCTACCCAACAAAACAACGGGAAATCCCCTGCAGAGGTCTTCATGACTGAAGTCCTCAAGCATTTTGCCAGGGCCAGAGTCACTAATAAACCAAAAATTCTGTTGGAGGGACTAGCTTCCCTCCTGCCCCCCACCTGCGACCCTTCAACTATCCAAATGGGTCCAGGAAGCAGCCTCATGAGACTGGCAGAGTTGGCCTGCGGAAGTCCGGGCTCTAGCAGTCAGGAGGGCAAGGGTAGGATGTCGTCACAGTCCTCCCGGAAGGCCCAACAACAAAAACTATAACCCCACCATTCTAATTATAGTATCATTATAGTAGTAACCTCCCTTTTAAGCACTAAAATCGCAGCACCAAATTTTAGTATCTTGCAGTGGAACTGTCGTTCCATTGCAAGAACCATTGACCATTTAATACACTTTTTAGAAACTAATAAGACCAAATATCAAATTTTATGTTTACAGTCCCTAAGTACAAAATTTTCCGAACTTCCCAAAATTTTCGGCTATCAATATCCCCCTAATGTCAGTAACGAAAATGGTAGGGTGTATACCGCAACTTATATAAGTCAACAC
>JAGGCT020004072.1:801055-829154 GCA_017654935.2 Phymorhynchus buccinoides
AGCCATCACCACAGCAGCAGACACCTCCATTCCCAAATCATCCCCGAACACTAATTACCAAATAAAAAACAACCCCTGGTGGAATAACGAATGTGCGGAGGCCGTCCAACAAAAACACTCTGCAAGCAACACCTTCAACCACCAACCCTCTCATCCCAACCACCAAAATAAACGCAAAGCAGAAAAACACAGCAAAAAGATGGTCGCCAAAGCCAAATTAGAATATTTCACAAATGAACAAATTTTATCCTTTAAAGACTTAAATAACGCATGGAAACGCCTACGTAGAATTAAAGCGGGAGGCAAACCAAAAACACCAAAAATTCTCTGTCCTATCACTAACTCACTCACCAAAACAAATTTACAAACAGCCAACGTCCTGGCCGAGACATTCGCCAAAGCCAGCCAAACAAAACATCTTCCCCCCGCCGAACAACAAAAACGAAACTCAATCCCCCTCCCCCCCAAATCTACAAATAACTCTAACTGTATTAATGCCCCCTTAAAACTAGCCGAGCTTGCTACGGCCCTTCGTAACATTAAAAAAATCAACAAAGCAACAGGAGATGACCCTATCTCCTATAGAATGCTCAAACAACTACCCCCCTCATTTCTATCTATTCTTAACCAATTTTACTCTAGGTGTTGGGAGAGTGGGGAAGTGCCCCAGGCATGGAAATGTGCACAGGTAGTCGGGATCCTGAAGAATGGAAAACCAAGGCAGGATCCCAAGAGCTACCGCCCCATCTCCCTCACCCCTCACCTGGGTAAAGTGTACGAAAGAATCGTACGTTCACGACTAGAATATCACTTACAAAAGAATAACCTACTCCCCCAAGTACAGGCAGGATTTAGAAAGTACAGAAGCTGCACAGAACAAATTGTTAAACTCACCTCCCACGCCAGAAAAGCCTTCGCCCGCCAGAAGAGCATGTTGGTCACCTTCTTTGACATAAAAGGCGCTTATGACACTGTCTGGCATGGGAGGTTGCTTCAAAAAATTAGCAAGCTCGGCATCGAAGGAAACCTCTTCAATTTCATAAAAGCTTTCTTAAATAATCGATCAATTAAAGTAAGGGTGGGCCAGTCCCTCTCAGACAGTCACTCGCTGGACATGGGGGTGCCCCTGGGTAGCATAGTTGCCCCCACCCTCTTCAATATTATGCTAGCAGATATAAATAAAACAAACATCAACAACAATAAACTTAGTATGTACGCAGACGATATAGCCACCTGGACACCCACACAGAAAACACTCAACCAAAAAAAACTCAAGGAAGCCCTTAAACAACACCAAAAACAAACAGACTCGATAGCCCACTACTTACAAGATAACGGTTTTTCATTAGCCCCAAATAAATGCATCTTCATAATACTAACTAACATTAGAAAACCCTCAATTAACTACAACCTCTCAATCAATATCAATGGACAACCAGTATTTGCATCCGACACCGCCAAATTCTTAGGAGTGGTCATAAAATACAATCTTTCCTGGACTGAACACATTAACTACATAACTAGGAAAGCCTACAAAACCTTAAACTTCATTAAAATGATCTCCCTAGAAAAATGGGCACAAAACCCCAAAATATTAGCAAACCTAGTCAGATCCCTCGTCCGCAGTCAATTAGTATATGGTATAGAAGCAATGCACTCCTTAACAACACACGATCTAAAATTATTACAAAGAATAGAAATCCGCGGTCTAAAAATAGCTCTGGGGCTTCCCCGTTATGCGGTGACTGATCTAATCTATCGAGACGTGGGCTGGCTCCCACTACGCAAACTAGTAAAACTTAACTGCTCCATCCTTCTCCCCCGTATATACGCTACCCAAATGTACACAGACTTTGAATTTTACGACAATTTTTCAGACCCTTATTACCACTCCCATCCTGACCATATAACTAAACATCCTTCCTTATACCATAAAACTATCCCTATAACTAAATACACTGAAGACCTGTTCCACGAGGCAGGAGTAAACATAGAGGAAGTCTCCACTCACCCTACATATGACTACCCACAGTGGGAGGTGACCCCCATAACAATAGACACCTCCCTACATGAACAATACTCCAAACAAGAAGACCCAAACAGACTAAAAATAGCAGCACTGGAAAAAATTCACAGTCTCAAACACAATCTTCTTATATACACAGATGGATCAAAAATCAACCAACATACAGGCTGCGCTTTCACTATCCCAGATCTAAAAGTAACTAAATCATTCCAACTCAATAATAATATATCAATTTTTAGTGCCGAACTCTGGGCTATATTAGAAGCATGCTCATACACTAATAACTTTCCAAACCCCCCACGGAGTATAGTCATACTAACAGACTCTCTTTCATCTATACAAGCTCTAGTGGGGGACACCAACAATAGACGCTCTATCATACAAGAAATTAAATTCCTTATACATCAAATCACAATTAAAGGAACCGACATCTCGCTAGGCTGGATCCCTTCCCACTGTGGCCTATACGGCAACGACCAGGCCGACGGGGCCGCCAAAGAGGCGGCCCTCGGTCGGTCCGGAACCAAAACTAATATTAAACTTTCAACCTCTGAAATTAAATCAGTACTAAAGAAAACTTCGTTCCAGGTGTGGGCTCGGGAACTTGAGACCCGTTGTGCGGCCCACTCCTGGGACCACCAAATTGTGACAGGGGGTCTTTTCCCCCCCGTACCTAGGCCCGTTCTATCCATGATTTACAGACTTAGAACCGAGGCCACATACAATAAATTTCAAGAACTAAAATGTGAATGTGGAGACTTTCTCACAGTAGACCACTTATTTACACAATGCCATATTATAACCCCCGAATTAGATAAATTAGTAACAAAACTCAAAACAAACAATATCCCCTTCACAAAACAAATAATCATACAAAGCCAAACAGATGACTGGCAAGCAATAATATGGCTGGCCGAGGCCCTCGGCCAGGCTTCCTTTGGACACCACTTCTAAATCTATCTTTCACTTCCTCAAATGTAGCCCCTCCCCGTGACCCCTGGTCTGGTGTATGCTGCCTCTCCAATGGGTCTCTCTCCCACTTCCTAGTGACTCGGGTGGCTCCCCCCCGTCGGCCGGGGGCCGGGCGGGGGTGTAGGTCGACACGGAACCCTATCGGCTCCCGTTACTGTCGCCGCTCCTTCTGGCCGGTGTCCCGGCCGGTGGGGGGCGTCACCTTGGCCCCTCTCGCCCCCAACTTCCAACTGGTCCTTGTCTCCGGGGGCAAGTGAGTCGCCGGGGGGTGCCGTCCGGGTCAGTGCGCCCGATTGCCTCTACCAGGGGCGTGCGGGCCCGGGCGGCGCCCCCCGGGGGCTCCCCCCCCGGAATGAGCGGCATCTCCCTGGACCGGTCCCCAGGTCTAGCCAACCACTACCCACTCCCCCTCCCCCCAGAGACCCGGATGGAGAGGTCTTGTCACATCGCAGGGGTTCACAAATCCCCAACTTTTGTTGGGGATCCCCCCCTCCCCCCCTTTCCTTCTATCGTCCCTTCATAGGGGGCCAGTCCAAGCCCCCTCCCCCCTCTCTATGGGCTACATACCTTTCTACACAACAACTTACACTAACTTACACATAACTTAATATGCCTCCCGCGGAAGGTCCTCGCCTCGGGACTTGGCAAACAAGCCTTATCTTTCCGCTGACTGGCAGTCGTTCTCTTTTAAACATAATTTTAATACAGACCCCTTTTACTAATTCATAACTGAAAAACATCTCATTTTACAAACAATAGATTTTATCGGAGTTTTAACCCCCGGACTGCCCACGGGTCTCCAAGGGTGAGCTCTACGCCCAAAACAAACATCGAATACCCGGTTCGCAGGTCACCCCCTACCCCCCTCTCTATTATTATCTAAAACCAAAAGTTAAATATCAAAGTTGTACTCACAAAATTCACCCCCACCAAACACTAAATGCACGAAATATTTCGTCTCCTCAGCCACACAAGCCACCATTCTTAACCTACCTTTTTTTTTTTTAGACACTACTCACCTGATTATTTTATACAAAGTTCGCCGTTAATGCATGCCTTTTAATTCTTCGAACTCGGTTTTAACAATGTATATATTTTACCGTCGAAGAAATGGCTGTATAAAGGCATGTCGGATGTACATACTTGTATATATTTAAAAATTTACTATTTCAATTCTTCTCTTTTTTAATTCGCAGTATTCTAGGGCATAGGGAACCCCACGTTTTAGATGGGAGACCGCCCTCTGCGGGATTAGTTAGTTCGAACAATAAAGAGATTATTTTAACCTGTATATAATAGATAAAGCAACAGCTGAAATGACCAGACACTGCATACTCACACTACAGGTCAGAGGTTCGAACCCGGCCCAACATCCCTTTTTTTCCGATTTAGCCTCCCATAAACAAACACACACATATCAACTTCTATAATACCTTATTTTACGGAAATATATAAATTGTAATAAATAAATATGTATTGTATATAGTTTGTTTCTTCTCTGATTTTAACAGACCTTCCGCGATATTTTAAAAGATTTTATTAATAAAAAGTTTAATTTTAACCAGTGGTCCTGGAAATTTTAATGATAAATTTTAGAAGATGCGATGCTCAGCAGTGGAATTTTTATAAACAATAACGTTTTAGGTGGATTTTATAGGTCAGTCTGTAGAATGCGAGCCCGGTTACAAACAAAAGCCAAGTAATAAGTTAACTTTTGTTCACCCCCCCTCCTCCCCCCTCCCCTCCCCTCCCCCCCTTCCCCCCCACCTCCCCCCCATCCCTTCCCCCATAGTATCCTGAGCGCGGGTCTCCCTTTTCAAGGTTGAGTACCTCCGGGTGTCTACTCCCCCTTCCCCTCCCCTCCCAAGTGGTCCGTGAGCCGATCTCCCTCCGGGAGGGGGCGGCCCCATAGTCGAGGGTGACGCGAGGATGTCTCGCGTATCCCCCCGTCTGTGGGTCTGCCTTCACTTGGTGTGCTGAGATCCTCCGAATCACTCCCCTCCCCCCTCCCCTCCCTCCCCCCCCCCCCCCCCCTTTTTTTCTCTTGTTATATCCCCAGGTAAAACGTTACTGCCCCACATGGCCGAAAGGCTAAAGAGGGCGTTAAGCATTATTTCGATACTGATACTATTTTTAGAATGGGGTTTATGGTTTTTGGTACTGTGATTTGCGGGATGACTGTGAAGACATCCTGCCCTTCCCCTCGTGGCCTACTGACCCGGGAATTCCACAGGCCAGTTCAGCTAGCCTCATAAGTTTGCTGTCGGGTCCCATATTAATTGTGGTGGGGTTACTAGAGGGTGGTAGGAGGGAGACTAGTCCCTCCAAAAGTAGTTTCGGTTTGTTGGTCGTTCTGGCCCTGGCAAAGTGTTTCAATACTTCTATCATAAATGTTTCAGCGGTAGATTTGTCAGAGCTTGATGGTGTGGAGGGGGCGAGGAAGATGGGGCATTGGGGGGGGGGGGGGGGGGGGGGGGTGTGTCGGTGGTGGGGTCTGTTTTGTGTGAGTTTTGAATAGTTTGTCCATGTGGGTCGTCAGTTTGTCCATCATGGTAGCTGTTTGTAAGTTGATTTTTTCTGTTATGATGTCTTCAATGTTGTTTTTGTTTGCTTCTTGAGCAGCAAGAAGTTTTGCCTTATTTGCTTTTTTTTGGAGTGATTTTGTTACTGCGCTGGAAAGTCTAGTGCGAACTGTGAAACGAGCAGTAGGGGGTGTGGGGACGAGGGGGGGGGGGGGGGGAAGGGGGGGGGGGGCAGGGATTTGATTGGGGTTCGGGGTGGGGGTGTTGTTCTGCACTGTTGGTTGAGTTTGTGGGACAGCAGGGGTGTTTTTTTGTTGGGGGGGTTTCCTTGAAACGGCATTTGCGTAAGTGTTGGTTGTCAGTTGTTGTTGTTGTTGTTGTGGGGGTAGTCGCCACGAAGGGTCTACGTCAGGGGGGGGGGGGGGAGGGGGGAGCTTGATGAAGTTGTTTCTGTTGTCTATTTGCTTCGAGGGCCAATTTGGCCCTACGGATCGCTTCAGCGTAAGTGATGAAGACCTCTGCACGAATTTTATTTGCTTGAAGCCTTAGCTGGTATTGTGGACAGCCATTGTAGGCTGCAGAGTGTGGGCCCCCGCAGTTCACGCACTTGGCCACAGCGGCCTCGCAGTCTTTGGCTGCATGACCGGGCCCGGCGCACTTGGTGCAGATGTGTTTTGGTGCACGGCACTGGTCCATATTATGGCCAAGCCGTGCGCACTTCCTGCACCTCCTGACAGGGGCCACAAACGGGGACACGATGTACTCAGTGACTAATATATTTGTGATTTTAGGCAGTATGGGCTTATCAAAGGTGATCTTGAGAGCTTTGGAGTCTGTGCCGTCCCTGTTTTTGAGCCTCATGATCGATTTGGCGTCAGGGATGTACGGCAACAGCTCTTGAATGTTTTCACCGAGGGGTATGGGCTTAATGACCCCCTCGGTGGTTGCAGATGGAATGGTGCATTTGATTGGTATTTGTGAAACTGAGTTTAATCTTGCTAGTTTGTTTTGTTGTTCGGTGGAATGGCATCCGATTAGCCACCGATTGCCCGCCAAGGGTCTCTGGCTTAAGATGGTGCCGATCGCGTTGGACCAGAGCTTCATTTGAGAAAGGGGGCCTAGACCACTAATGGTGGCCGGGCCCGTACCCAGATCCTGGACGATGACTGGGTGTTTGACGAAGGTGGGGGGGGGCTGGGGTTGTGTTTGATTTCTGAAGGTTCTGTTTGATGATTTTTTGTTTGTTGGCTGTGAGGTTTGGTTGTTGTTGTTGTTGGATTTTAGTGAATCCAAATCAGTAGTGTCTGTTTGTGTGTTGCTTGCACTGTGAACAGTGTCTATTGAATCGGATCTCCTGACAGGGGACGTGATCGGAGACACGGCCTTACTGCCAGGGTCCCCTGGTTGATCTGGTTGTGTTACGTGACCAATGGGGGGAAGAGAGCAAGCGCCCTCACCCTCCATGGTCCCGAGCTCTTCTCTTGTCTTTTTTGGATCTGGGCTTGTTTTTTGGGGACTGAGTTGAATTTCGGCTTCAGAACCGGTTCTTCTAAGGCGTTTTCTTGAGGGGGTGAAGAGTAGGAACACATCTTTGGTGTTGGATTTTGGGGGTGTCACATCGATGTAGATTTCAGGATTTGTGATTGAGAGATCTTTGTTGGGGCTGGGTGACTGGGGGGTCTCCCTGACTATTTCGGGTTCGGGGGGGTCGCCCCCCCCTTTTGTCTTTCCGCTTTTGCTCATCTGTGCTTCACTAATCTATGTAAAACAGAAAATGAAAAACACAGAAGAAAATCATAAAGGGGAAAAAAATTTGTTAGTGAAAATATAAATCAAGAGAGGTGGAAGGGTGCCAACCCGGAACAAGAGGAACTACACTTAATTTAACTAAGGCTGTTATGAAAGATGAGGCCTAAGAGTGAACTTAGGACTCGGTCTGAACCGAGATTTCTATTTACTCACATGAGTCTTAATAATACAGGAGGAGAGGGCCCAAGATCGAGGAGGAGCCTCGCGAGTTGTAGGCGTGGCGTTGTTGTGGTGCCGTTCGCTCGTTCCAGTAGTGGTGGCACCTTTTAATTTGAGGCGAAGTGAAGTGGACGCAGATAGGCCGAAGCCTAGTGGTAGCTGCGTGGAGTGAAGTTATCCTTCCCTTTAGTGGGGTGTAGAGTGGGCGCTGTAGTAGTAGCGCGTCTTCTTCTTTTGTAGTTCGTTCGTCTGTTGATTTCGCAGCGTCGCTTAATTCGGGAGCTCAGGTGTGCTCGCTTCGGCGGCTAGGCAGTGAGTGTATAATAATAAAACAAGCTACGTGATGAACGCCTCTTATCGCGAATATTCGTGTAGTACTTCACTGTCAAAATTTACAACGCTTTTCATTGGTCCTCTCGCTTAACGAAGAGGACCAAAGCAAACATACACCCCACCACCACTTTTAAGATGCACCACACCAAAAAGCCAAAACCGCCTACCAAATAGAAGACGCCCTAACAACGACCAACTTCCCCCTGAATTTCTCAAGTTTCCAGTCAAAGTTCAGGACCTGCTTACCGGCCAGGCCACCCTTCGAGGCCTTGGTCCCACCACATCTTATAAAATGTGGCAAAAATACCATCGGTCCCATCCAGAGCCAACGAGCTCTTCCTAACAACAGTTGGCTGATCGGCTGCCAGTCGGCCAAACAACAGAAAAACTTAGCCGCCATGACAGAAATTTCCAACATAAAAATTAAATGCACAATCCCTTCCGCAACGACCGAAGGTGTCATAAAGGGGATCCCTATTTCCGAGAGCGTACTTGACATGCTCCCCCACATACCAGAAGCGAAAACCGCGATAAGACTGAAAAATCGAGACGGCTCCGACTCTAGGGCAGTCAAGATCACCTTCACGTGCACCTACCTTCCGGACTACATTAAGATCAATGCCGTCGAGTACAAGGTGCACACCTATGTCGCCCCGGTGCGTAGGTGCCAAAACTGTGCCCGACTCGGCCACACAGCTCAACACTGTCGCGCTACTAATAAGACCTGCGCCCGCTGTTCTCAGACAGGACACCTGGCTACCGAGTGCCAGACCGTTGAACGTAAATGTGTTAACTGTTTAGGGGGTCACTCGGCAGCCTACGCCGGGTGTCCTGAATACAAATTACGACTCCAAGCCAACAAATTCCGGGGTGAGACCTTCATTCCCTACGCAGAGGCAATTAGGAGAGCCAAGGCGGCCATCGACCAAAACCACAAACACAAACAAATACAAAATAGCACCCCCCCCCCTTCCCCCCTCCCCCCGGTAGATCCGTCTTGGAGGACTGGGAACGCCATTGGGCGTTCGGCGACCATTAGCTACGCCGACATGACCAGACAGAAGCTCCCCACAAAACCAACCCCCGCCCCCCGTTATAAACTAACTCAACCCAAACCAACCATTCTACAAAAATCTCCTTCAGCTCCATCAGCCCCCACCACGAAAAACTACGCCCTCCTCAAGGGCGTGCCCTCAAGCTTTCGCCGAAGAATCCCCTCCTACCAGGCCACACAATACAAACTTAAAGCCCAAGCCCTCAAGATTTCCCGAGCCAAAAGCCTAACTGAAAAAAAAATCCAGGAAATTGTTGAAGACCAAATAACTAAACAAACCAAAATAATGATGAAACAACTAGATAACCACCTGACACAACTTGTGACAGCCCTGACCAACAAACTGACAAACCACCTCCCGACAATCCCCCCCCCCCCCCCCCCCCCCCCCCACCCCCTCCCCCATCATCCAACTCGAACTCAACAACCTGGACGTCAGTGACAAAACCCAAGGTGAACAATTCATGACCCAAATGCTCATAGAAATAGCCAAAGCCAGAACTTCAACCAAACCACTAACACTCGTACAGGGACTTAAGTCCCTGTTACCACAATCTATGTTCCCTGAACCATTTGATATCTCCCCCTCCTCAAACTGCATGCGAATTGCCCAACTCATTTGCCGCCCTGATCAGGAACAAACAGAGGCCAAAAAACGCAGACAGTCCTCCCAGACAAAGAACAAAATAGTACCCCCCCAGCCTGCACGTCGCTGCTGAGGGCACCTCACAGGTCCCAAATGTTACGGCGCCTGGGTCCCTAAACCTGCTCCAGTGGAACTGTCGCGCCGTAACACCGAACCTCCCTTTCCTTATCAACTTCCTAACAACAAACCCCATTCAATTCCATATTATTTGTCTTCAATCTCTTAGAGTACATTATTCCAAACTACCAAAACTGGACGGCTTCTGCCATCCACCAGGGGTCAGTAACTTTCAAGGAGACATACAAACAGCCACATATGTTCACCAAAACATCCAATTTCAGCACACACCCTCCCCTATACAAAACGTCCACCCCACAGTCTACTCCAATACTATCCAAATCACACTAAATAATAAGCCCACTAAAATAATCAATACTTATTTCCCCCGAGGATACGACAAAATGCCCACTGAAGACTGGATTGCCTCCCTCCCCCCAACTGAGTCATGGGTGGTGGTCGGAGATTTTAACGCCCACCACCCCTCATGGGAAAAAAACGCGGCCCATCACTCACAAGGGGGCCAAAAACTTTTTACTGACATTCTAAACTCTAACTTAACCCTTTTAAATGACGGCTCTACTACTCGTTACCCCGACAGACCCACAGACAGACTTACAGCCATAGACTTAACCTTAGCCAGCCCCCAACTCCTTACCGAATTCTCATGGACTCCCCAAGTAGACCCCCTAGGATCTGACCACAAACCCATTATCATATCCCTCACAGCAGAAATCGAGATATCCAAAGACCCCCCACCACCCCCTCAATACAAATACGACAAAGCCAATTGGCAACAGTTTAAAACTCTGCTCAGCTCATACACCCACGAAAGCCTACTAAATACACATCTAGAAACTTACTATGATAACATAAGAACAGCCATCTCTACAGCAGCAGACACCACAATTCCAAAATCAACCCCTAATTCCAACTATCAAATGAGAAACAACCCCTGGTGGAACGATGAATGTGCAGAGGCCGTCCAACAAAAACACTCCGCATGCAATACATTTAATAAACAACCTTCTCACCCTAACCATCAAAATAAATGTATAGCTGAAAAATATAGTAAAAAGATGGTCGCCAAGGCTAAATTAGAATACTTCACCAACGAGCCAATTCTGTCATTTAAAGATCTAAATAGTGCCTGGAAAAGACTGCGTAGGATCAAAGCGGGAGGCAAACCAAAAACACCGCAAATTCTCTGCCCTACCTTCAATAAAATCACTAAAACCAATCAAGAAACAGCCAATGTCCTGGCCGAGACATTCGCCAAAGCCAGCCAAACAAAACATCTCTCCCCTGCGGAACAACAAAAAAGAAATACAATCCCCCCCCCCCCCAAATCCATAAATAACACTGACTGTATTAATGCCCCTCTCAAACTCGCCGAGCTTGCCACGGCCCTTCGTAGTATTAAAAAAGTTAACAAAGCAACAGGAGGGGATCCCATCTCCTACAGTATACTTAAACAACTACCCCCTACTTTTTTTGTCAATTCTTAACCACTTCTACTCCAGGTGTTGGGAGAGTGGGGAAGTGCCCCAGGCTTGGAAATGTGCACAGGTAGTCGGGATCCTGAAAACTGGGAAACCAAAACAGGATCCCAAGAGCTACCGCCCCATCTCCCTCACCCCTCACCTGGGTAAGGTGTACGAAAGAATCGTGCGTTCACGATTAGAATACCACCTACAAAGAAACAACATACTCCCCCAAGTACAAGCAGGTTTCAGAAAGCATAGAAGTTGCACAGAACAGATTGTCAAGCTCACTTCCCATGCCAGAAAAGCCTTCGCCCGCCAAAAGAGTGTACTTGTCACCTTTTTTGACATCAAGGGTGCTTATGACACTGTCTGGCATGGGAAACTACTTCAAAAACTCAGCAGGCTCAGCGTGGAAGGAAACCTCTTTAACTTTATCAAATCCTTCCTAGAAAACCGATCCATGAGAGTAAGAGTGGGCCAGTCCCTCTCTGACAGTCACTCGCTTGATATGGGGGTGCCCCAAGGTAGCATAATTGCCCCTACTCTCTTTAACATTATGGTATCAGACATTACTAAAACAAACATCAAAAACAACAAAATTAGTATGTATGCAGATGATATAGCAACCTGGACCCTAACTATGACAAAAATTAATCAAACAAAACTTAAAGAAGCCCTAAAACAACATAAAAAACAAACTAACCTAATAGCCCACTATCTACAAGACAACGGTTTTTCATTGGCCCCAAATAAATGTCTCTTTTTAATACTAACTAACATCAAAAAGCCCACAGTTAACTATAATTTATCAATAACCATCAACGGACAAGCAGTAGCGGCCTCCAACCATGCCAAATTCCTAGGTGTTATTATAAACTATAATCTCTCCTGGACAGAACACATTAACTATATAACTAGGAAAGCTTATAAAATACTAAACTTCATCAAAATTATCTCCCATGAAAAATGGGCACAAGACCCTAAAATACTAACTAACCTTGTAAGATCACTCATTCGCAGCCAACTAGTATACGGAATAGAAGCCATGCACTCCCTAACAACACATGACCTAATTAAATTACAAAGAATAGAACTCCGTGGCCTTAAGATAGCTTTGGGGCTCCCCCGCTATGCGGTAACTGATCTCATTTATCGAGATGTGGGCTGGCTCCCTCTGCGTAAATTACTAAAACTTAACTGCTCTATTCTCCTTCCCCGTATATACGCTACTCAAACTTACACAGACTTTGAATTCTATGATAACTTCTCTAACCCTTATTACCACTCTCATCCTGACCATATAACCAAACATCCGTCCCTGTATCACAAATCCATACCCATAACCAAATACACTGAAGATCTGTTCCATGAGGCAGGAGTCAACATAGCGGAAGTCTCCACCCACCCTACATATGACTACCCACAGTGGGAGGTGACTCCGATAACAACAGACACCTCCCTACACGAACAATACTCTAAACAAGAAGACCCAAACAGACTAAAAGTCGCAGCCTTAGAAAAAATCCACAGTCTTCACCAACATCTCCTTATATATACAGACGGCTCCAAAATCAATCAACAAACAGGCTGCGCATTTACAATTCCAGATCTTAAAATCACTAAATCATTCCAACTAAATAATAACATCTCAATATTCAGCGCCGAACTCTGGGCCATACTAGAAGCATGCGTTTATATCAACAACTTCCCAAACCCACCACGAAGTGCAGTTATACTATCAGACTCACTCTCATCCATTCAAGCTTTAGTAGGCCATTCTAAAAATAGACGTTCCGTAGTACAAGAAATTAACTTTCTCATACACCAGATCACAATTAAGGGCACAGACATATCACTAAGCTGGATCCCTTCCCACTGTGACCTACATGGTAACGACCAGGCCGACTGGGCCGCCAAACAGGCGGCCCTTGGTCGGGCCGGTACTAAAATAAACATCAAACTCTCTATCCAAGAATTTAAATCTATCCTTACGAAAAAATCATTCCTGGGGTGGGCTCGGGAACTTGAAACCCGGTGCAAAGCTCACTCCTGGGATCACCAAATTGTTAAGGGGGGACTTTTTCCCCCCGTTCCTCGATCTGTTCTATCTTTAATTTACAGACTCAGAACCGAGGCCACTTTTTACAAATTTCAAGAACTAGAATGTGAGTGTGGAGACTTCCTAACAGTAGATCACATATTCTCACACTGTAATACTATCACCCTCGAATTAGACAACTTAGTAACAAAACTTAAAATAAACAAGATTCCCTTTACAAAACAAACCATAATCCATAGCCAAACTCATGGCTGGCAACCTATAATCTGGCTGGCGGAGGCCCTCGGCCGGGCTTCTTTTGGCTACATATTCTAATCCATTCTATCTTTTCTCTGTACAATAATCCAAAATAAAGCCCTTCCCCGTGACCCCTGGTCTGGTGTATGCTGCCTCTCCAAAGGGCCCCACTCCCACCACCCAGTGACTCGGGTGGCCTCCCCCCGCCGGCCGGGTGCTCGGCGGGTGCGCGGGCGTGCCCGAAACCCTATCGGCCCTCTCGAGTGGCGCCGCGTCTCCCGGCTGGCGGGCCGCCCGGCGGGGGGCGTCACCCCGGCCCCTCTCTCCCCCAACTTCCAACTGGTCCTTGTCTCTGGGGGCAAGTGAGTCGTCGGGGGTTGCCGCCCGGGGCCGTACCCCCATTTGCTTCTACCAGGGGTCTGCGGCCCCGGCCGGCGCCCCCCGGCGGTTCCCCCCCCGGAACGAGCGGCATCTCCCTGGACCGGTCCCCAGGTCTAGCCAACCACCCCCCATCCCCATCCCCCCCGAGGCCCAGAGGAGAGGTTTTGTCACATCGCAGGGGTCACAGATCCCCAAATCTTTGGGGATCGCCCCCCCTCCCCTACTTTCCTTCTATCGTCCCTTCAACGGGGGCCAGTCCAAGCCCCCCTCCCCCTCTATGGGCTCCAAAAACAACAACAAAACTTCAATTCTACTCACTACAAATATCAAATCATCTACAACCCAACATGCCTCCCGCGGAAGGTTCTCACCCTGGAATAGGATATAACCCTACCCACTCACGCGGACTGGCAGCCGACCTTCCTTTTCAAAAAAACAAACAAACCCAACAACAACAAAAAACAAAAACATTCCACCTCTTAATTAATCACTTCTTAATATAAATCACTTTTATTGGACTTGGAATAAACACAGCCTTTTTTAATCGTGATACTAGATTTTATTATAAATCTTAATGATAAAAATCCCACAATGACCCACCCACCCCAACAAAAACAGAAGAACCTCGTTCTCACCCATACCCCCTCCCCACCAAAAACCAGAACTTGAACACACCTCATACCAACCCTTCTCACCCCTTATATAAACACTACCAGTTACCCAACACGGAAACAACAAGAAAAACATACAACTCACCACTGACCCCAATAGCCATTCTAATCCACTCAAGCTTTTTTTTTTTTTTTTTTTTTTTTTTTCCGCTCAAACTCGGTCGTACCCGTCGTGGCCCATTTTTATAATCTCGGGTTTTTACCTTCCTTTTATTTCTTATTAAAAATGTAAATATTTTACCGAGGATGAATTGGCTGTATAAAGGCATGACGGGTGTAGATAGATGTACATAGTTGATTTTAACACGATAACTCTTATCGCCCCACAGTAGTTAGGGCAGACGGATTCCTGCGTTTTACTTTTAGCTAGGACGCCTCCCCCCCTGTGGTTGTGAATAAAAGAGTAACTTTCACTATTAATAACCTAAGCAACAGCCGAGAGGTTAAGACACCGCACACAGATACCATAGGTCAGGGGTTTGACCCCAGCCTAGTCTTCTTTTCCCCTTACCCGTTATTTACTACAAATTCACAATCAACCCTTACAATATTTTATTATCTAAATGTAAATAACTAAGATACGCTCTGTAAATAGCTTCCTTTTTTTTTTTTTTTTTTTCTTTCTCTTAAATTTTAACAGACCTCACGTCACATTAAAAAAAAAAAATTTTATTAATAAAAAGTTTAATTTTAACCCGTGGTCCTGAAAATTTTAATTAATAATCGAGAAGATGCTCAGTGAATGATACATTTTTAGGTCGTAACGTTTTAGTAGATTTTAAAAAAAATAAGAAGTCAGTTTGTCAAATGCGAGCCTGGTATCAACCAAAAGTTAAAGGAATGAGCTAATTTTAGACTCCCCCCCCTCTCCTTCCCCCCTCACCCCCTCCCCTCCCCCCTCCCCTCTCCCCCCCTCCTCCTCCCCCCCCCTCCCCCCCTCCCCTCCCCTCTCCCCTAGTATCCCGAGCGCTGGTCTCCCTTTTTAAGGTCGAGTACCTCCGGGTGTCTACCTCCCCTCCCCCTCCTTTCCCCCCCCCAAGTGGTCCGTGAGCCGACCTCCCACTGGAGGGGGTGGGCCCATCGATGGGGGTGACGCGAGGATGTCTTGCGTATCCCCCCAATGGTGGGCCTGCCTTCACTTGGTGTGCTGAGATCCTCCGGACCTCTTCCCCCCCCCCTCCCCGCCCCCATCCCTCCCTTTCTCTGATATCTCCAAGTAAACACCCTAATGCCCCACATGGCCGAAAGGCCCAAGAGGGCGTAAAACTTTAATTAAAAAAAAAAAAAAAAAAAAAAAGATGCACCACGGTCGCCGATTGCCTGCCGGGGTCCTACACAGCTCATACCCGTCCTACGATGACTTTTATATATTTTATGAACAACATTTTATCCATAAATATCTTATCCTTCGAACATATTTTAACATAATTCGCAATTTTACTACAAGCATTTTTACAAATTTTAACATGGATTCCCCACCTATATGGATTACTTCACCAACCGGGTAGTCTCCCTTTCTGGTTGCGCTATTGCCGCAAAAATCAAAATATTAATAATTGAACGAATGTTGTATGAACGGAATAATAAATTTTAAACAATATCACGGCCTAAATCCCCATGTTCTGGGAACCTTTTTTATTCTTATTTTACTTCGTCGAGCTGGTCTCCCCTGTGTTGGGGTGGGCCTGCGGTGGGGCTGCTGACGCAGGGATGGCCTGCGTATCGCTCCCCCCGCTTGTCCCGCCCCCCACTGTGTGCTGAGACCCTCCGAAGTCCCTCCCTCCCCCTCTTTTGTTGTTCCCAGAACTTTATGTAAATAAAAGTATAAACACAAGACTGTTACGGTTCTTTAATAAAATTAACTATCCGCATGTACATATTTCCCCTGCTTTTGTTTACAGGGAAGTCATTGGGGAGAGAGTTCTCTCCCCCGATAGGATATTTTAAATTTTATCTATCTATGGGGCCTTGCCCTTTGACCTGAAATTCAAGTCATAAATTTTTGTAAATAAATTAAATAAATATTTGTAAATACAAATTTTAACATAACTATGGGCCAAATTAGGCTTTTAATAATAAAATAAAGATATTTCTTGACTTTTAAAACCAGTAGCCCTGGAATTTTAATGTACAGAAATTCGTCGGTTTGGGTCAGACAAGATATACAAGCTTTTTAAAAAAAAAATACAACATTTTATACACACATAGATTCTTTTATTAAGAATCACGATTCGCAATCTGTCTTAACACGAATTCGGTTTCCCAATCTTTTCAAAAGAACATTTTAACTTGCGCACAAAGAGAATTCCATCCCCTCCTCCCAATTATATGTAATGTTTATGTTTTTGTCTCTGTATGTCTTGTAAAATGTCGTTTTCCTTATTTTCACATACCCTACTAATATACATGTCCCATATGTGCCTTCCCGGGTCGAGAGGACGTAAAACACCAAAATTACTACTACTCCTACTCGAGTAATGTAAATACCTTCCCCTGCTCTCTCTCCAGGGAAGTCCCAGGGGAGAGAGTTCTCTCCCCAAAGTGGATAATTTTAAACTTTTATAAAATAGGGCCTTCGCCCCGTGATCTATTTTTTACAATAGATTAAATAAACACCTGTAAATATAAGTCTTTTAACATAAGTAAAGGACAGTTTTGTCTTTTAATAATAAAATCAAGCTTTTGGAGTTTTTAAACCCCGTAGCCCTGAATTTTAAACTTTATCGGTTGTTTCGGTCGACCAGACAAGAATTGTGAATTTTATATTACACCATACTATTTTATAATTCATTTAACACGAACTTCGGTTCCAAAATTATTTTAAGCTCGAACTTCGGTTCATAATCATTTCAAATGATCATTTTAAACTTGCTAGCTAGGAGAATTCCCCCCCACCACTATATGTTTGTCCACGTCTTGTCCTCATGTGTCCTGTGATGTTTTATCTTTATTTACCCATACCCAACTAATACACATGTCCCATATGTGCCTTCCCGGGTCGAGAGGACGTAAAACACCAAAATTACTACTACTACTCCTACTCGAGTTAAGTGTTCATTGGGGGTCGGCTCATTCAACCTCCCCTTTTTTCCGCCATCTTTGATCCTTTACAAATTTTAACATGGGTTCCCCACCTACAATGATTATTTCACCAACCGGGTAGTCTCCCTTTCTGGTTGCGCTATTGCCGCAAAAATCAAAATATTAATAATTGAACGAATGTGGTATGAATGGAATAATAAACTTTAAACAATATCACGGCCTAAATCCCCATGTTCTGGGAACCTTTTTTATTCTTATTTTACTTCGTCGAGCTGGTCTCCCCTGTGTTGGGGTGGGCCTGCGGTGGGGCTGCTGACGCAGGGATGGCCTGCGTATCGCTCCCCCCGCTTGTCCCGCCCCCCACTGTGTGCTGAGACCCTCCGAAGTCCCTCCCTCCCCCTCTTTTGTTGTTCCCAGAACTTTATGTAAATAAAAGTATAAACACAAGACTTTTACGGTTTTTAATAAGATTAACTATCCGCATGTATATATTTCCCCTGCTTTTGTTTACAGGGAAGTCATTGGGGAGAGAGTTCTCTCCCCCGATAGGATATTTTAAATTTTATCTATCTATGGGGCCTTGCCCTTTGACCTGAAATTCAAGTCATAAATTTTTGTAAATAAATTAAATAAATATTTGTAAATACAAATTTTAACATAACTATGGGCCAAATTAGGCTTTTAATAATAAAATAAAGATATTTCTTGACTTTTAAAACCAGTAGCCCTGGAATTTTAATGTACAGAAATTCGTCGGTTTGGGTCAGACAAGATATACAAGCTTTTTAAAAAAATACAACATTTTATACACACATAGATTCTTTTATTAAGAATCACGATTCGCAATCTTTCTTAATACGAATTCGGTTTCCCAATCTTTTCAAAAGAACATTTTAACTTGCGCACAAAGAGAATTCCATCCCCTCCTCCCAATTATATGTAATGTTTATGTTTTTGTCTCTGTATGTCTTGTAAAATGTCGTTCTCCTTATTTTCACATACCCTACTAATATACATGTCCCATATGTGCCTTCCCGGGTCGAGAGGACGTAAAACACCAAAATTACTACTTACTACTACTTTGATCCTTTCCAGAGATTCCAGCACTCACTGCCTAGCCGCCGAAGCGAGCACACCTGAGCTCCCGAAATTAAGCGACGCTGAGAAAAGAACAGACGAACGGACTACAAAAGAAGAAGACGCGCTACTACTACAGCGCCCACTCTACACCCCACTAAAGGGGACGATAACTTCTCTTCACGCCACGCAGCTACCACTAGGCTTCGGCCTATCTGCGCAACGCCCTACGCCACTACAGGAGCCAACCCTACCCACACAAGAGCAGTCACCAAGCCACAACGAGGTTCCTCCCCGAGACGGGCCCTCTCCTCCTACTTTTTTGTTTTTTTTACAAATTTTTCGCAGTAAGTAAATAGAAATCTCTGGCAGACCAGAGTCCCAAGTTCATTCTTGGGCCTCCCTATCAATAACAAAGCCTTCTAGTTAATAGTGTAGATCCTCTTGATTCCGGGTTGGCACCCTTGTACCTCTTTGTTGATATATATTTTTATCTAACAAAACATTTTTTCTTCTTTATGATTTTTGCCCTTGTTTTTCATTTTCATTGAATGTGATCAGTAGTGAAATGAGCGAAAGTCAGAAAAAAGGGGGGGGTAACCCCCCCCCTCCCCATACAGACAGGGAGACACCACAGTCTCCAAGTCCCAACACCTCGTTAAATGAATCAGTTTTCACTGACTCCCCAAAGGGATCCACAGTTGAAGGGGTGTTTCACCTCTTCACTCCCACCCAAAAACGACTTAACAAAAGACAACGTAAGTCAGGTTCGGAGCCTAGATCCCCCGATCCAAGCTCCCCAAACAACAAAAAAACGAAAGAAGAACTCGCGATCATGGAGGGAGAGGGCCACGCCCCCCTCCCCCCCACTGACGGAGTGTCACACGCACAACAAGTAGAGCATGCAGCTGACATAGAAATAACATCACCAGTAAGACAATCCAACAGCATCGACTCCTTGTTGAGTGATGCTAGCAACAAACAGGATAACACAGCCCCTGACGTTGAGACAGAAATTTACATGTCCGACGAAAACTCACAACAACAACAACAACAACAACAACAACAACAACTTCCCAAAAAACAACCCCCACGATTCTTTCGTACAAACACCCAACCACAGCCACCCCCAACATTCGTTAAACACCCCGTGATCGTTCAGGACTTGGGCACAGGCCCCGCTACCATCAGCGGCCTGGGGCCCTTGTCCCAGATGAAACTCTGGACAAACTCCATAGGCACAATTCTCAGCCAAAGACCCTTGGCCGGCGGCCGGTGGCTCATTGGCTGCCAAACACATGAACAACAAACACGCCTCTCCAAAATGACCGAAGTATCCAAAATCCCAATTAAATGCACCATTCCATCCACTGCCACTGAGGGGGTAATAAAACCCATACCCCTCAGTGAAAACATACAAGATCTTCTCCCCTACATTGCTGACGCCAAGGCCATCATGCGCCTCCGGAATAGAGACGGCACTTCATCAAAAGCCGTCAAGATTACGTTCAACAAACCTATCCTCCCCAAGCTCACAAACATCTCTATCACTGAATTTGTAGTTCACCCCTTTGTGGCCCCCGTACGTAGGTGTCGAAAGTGTGCACGGCTGGGCCACAACCAAGATCAATGCCGTGCACCAAAACAAATATGTACAAAGTGTGCCGGGCCCGGCCACGCAGCCAAGGACTGCGTGGCTCACACGGCCAAGTGTATAAACTGCGGGGGCCCACACTCGGCAGCCTACAATGGCTGCCCCCAATTCCAACTTAGACTTAAGGCCAACAAAATTAGGGCTGAGGTCTTCATTACATACGCAGAAGCCATACGCAGGGCCAAATTGGCCCTGACAGCAGAAGATGAACAGAAACAACAAAATCGTGCCCCCCCCTCCCCCCCCCCTGAAGTTGACCCCTCGTGGCGCATGCCCCCCCAACAACAACAACAACAAGTGCCCATAAATACCTACGCCTCTGCTGTGTCAAGAAGATCGACACAGCAAGCAAAGACCCCTGCACTCACAACACAACCACCCACACCCAACAACATCCCCACCCCGTTCCCCAACCAAGCCCCTCCCCCCCCCCTCACCCCCGCCTCACTGCCCCCCACAGTTCGCCTTTCAACAAGAACAAGGCTCTCAAGTACAATCACAAGAAATCTACGTAACAAGGCAACAAAAGCAAAACAACAAGCCGCGCAACAAAACACCCAATCACGCATTAATGACCTCATAACCGAAAAAATCAACAAACAGACAGCAACAATGATGGACAAACTCACCACACATATGGATAAATTATTCAAATTACACACAAATCTGACTACCACCACTCCACCCCCCAAGTCTCCAGCACCCCCCCCCCCCCCCCCCCTCCCCCCCCAGTGTCCTCTCCTTCCCACCCCCTCTACCCAACAAAACAACGGGAAATCCCCTGCAGAGGTCTTCATGACTGAAGTCCTCAAGCATTTTGCCAGGGCCAGAGTCACTAATAAACCAAAAATTCTGTTGGAGGGACTAGCTTCCCTCCTGCCCCCCACCTGCGACCCTTCAACTATCCAAATGGGTCCAGGAAGCAGCCTCATGAGACTGGCAGAGTTGGCCTGCGGAAGTCCGGGCTCTAGCAGTCAGGAGGGCAAGGGTAGGATGTCGTCACAGTCCTCCCGGAAGGCCCAACAACAAAAACTATAACCCCACCATTCTAATTATAGTATCATTATAGTAGTAACCTCCCTTTTAAGCACTAAAATCGCAGCACCAAATTTTAGTATCTTGCAGTGGAACTGTCGTTCCATTGCAAGAACCATTGACCATTTAATACACTTTTTAGAAACTAATAAGACCAAATATCAAATTTTATGTTTACAGTCCCTAAGTACAAAATTTTCCGAACTTCCCAAAATTTTCGGCTATCAATATCCCCCTAATGTCAGTAACGAAAATGGTAGGGTGTATACCGCAACTTATATAAGTCAACACACTAAATACCTTTCAATTACTTCACCAATAGTCACCGACAACAACACAACTTATTCTAACACTATTCAACTGACCGTCAATGGCACCACAACAAATCTAGTCAACCTCTATTTTCCAAAAGGCTACAATGCCAATGCCACTCGTGACTGGCTATCTTCACTTTCTAAGTCTGTCTCCTGGGTAGTGGTGGGGGACTTTAACGCCCACCACCCTGCCTGGGAGGCCTTTAATTCTGGCCCCGATTCTGGAGGTACCAAACTTTTCCATGACATTATTAATTCCGATCTTGTACTTTTAAATGATGGCTCAGCCACTAGATTTCCCGATAGTCCGAATCACAAACCGACCGCCATTGATTTATCTCTCGTCTCCCCTAACTTCGTAGTGAGTCACGAGTGGTATCCCTTTTCTGATACACTTTTTTCCGATCATAAACCAATTTCAATCGAATTCAACGTACCGCATGAACAAACCAATACAACAGAAAAACAACAACCTAAATATAACTTTGACAAGGCTAACTGGCACTTATTCCGCTCACTTTTAAATAAACATAACATCGAAAATACCGAACACGAACAGATAGAACCATATTATAATAACATTAGACAAGCTATATTGCAGGCCTGTGACAAGTCGGTGCCTGTACTCCCCCTGCTTGGCTCTGATAAACCTAAAGCCAAACCGTGGTGGAATGGTAGAGTCAAGCAGGCAGTGCAGGCCAAAAAGAAGGCCTGCAATCGCTTCGATTTACACCCTACCCCCCCCAATCATATTCTTAAGACAGAAGCCGAGGAGCATTGTGACGATATCATCAACAAAGCTAAACGAGACTTTTTCCAAGACAATGAAGACATTTTAGATTACAAAGATTTAAGTAAAGCTTGGAAGAAACTGAAAAAAATTAATTCTAAAGGTCATGTATGGGAGCCCAGAGTCCTCAAAAACAATAAATTAACAACAAATAACTTTGATACTGCCAACACCTTGGCGGAGACTTTCGCCCAGGCCAGCCAGACAAAATATCTCCCTACTAAAGATAAAATTAAACGACAAAGTATCCCCCACCACACCAAATCAAATGACAACTCTCACTACATCAACGCACCCTTGAAACTTACCGAGGTTGCTGCTTCCATTAACTTAATCAAAAAAACTAGTAAAGCAACAGGAGAAGATATCATCTCCTATAAACTCATTAAAGAACTTCCCCAATCTTTTCACAAAATTTTACATAATTTTTATTCCAAGTGCTGGGAGGGGGGAACTGTTCCTCAAGCTTGGAAGGAGGCACAGGTCATTGGGATCCTTAAGCCAGGAAAGCCGGCTAGGGATCCCAAAAGTTACCGCCCCATCTCCCTCACCCCACACTTGGGCAAAATTTACGAGCGTATCGTAAAACAAAGACTCGAATATTTTTTGGATAAAAACAACATTATCCCCACTTTTCAAGCAGGGTTCCGTGCACATAGAAACTGCATGGAACAAGTAGTCAGACTTACCTCCCACGTCAGACGGGCCTTCACGCGCCGAAAAAAGGTCCTGGCCACCTTTTTCGATATAAAAGGGGCCTACGACACAGTCTGGCATGGGAGGCTTCTGGACAAACTCAGCAGCCTCGGTATAGAAGGCAACACCTTTAACTTCATCCTTTCTTTTTTACACAACCGTAGTTTAAGAGTGAGAGTGGGTAAGTCCATGTCGATGTCTCACCAACTTGATATGGGAGTGCCCCAGGGTAGTATCATAGCCCCCACCTTATTCAACATTATGTTACACGATATCCATAAAGTAAAATTAGAAAACTGCAAAATATCTATGTACGCGGACGATATCGCCATATGGTCCGTCAACACCCCCCCCGGAAACTATTACAGCTTAGACCCCTTTCTACAAATCCACCAAACAAACATCAACAAAATAACAGACTACTTACACACTAATGGTTTCACAGTTGCCCCTCAAAAATGCGAATTCATGATTTTTTCCACAACTAAAGTTACAGACATCACCATCAAAATTGATAACGTCACCAAATCACCAGTACAGTCCGTTAAGTTTCTAGGCGTCAACATTTCATACAACCTTCAATGGAACAGCCACATTCATTATTTAATCCAAAAAGCTAATAAAGCACTCAACTTCATTAAAGTTATAGCCCACCAAAAATGGGCAAAAGACCCAAAATTCCTGACATTTTTAGTAAGATCACTGGTCCGCTCTAGATTAACATACGGTATGGAAGCTTTTTATTCCCTTTCAAAAACAGCCCTTAATAACCTTCAACGTTTCGAAATAAAAGCACTTAAAACTGCCCTGGGCCTCCCAAGGTATGCTATCACCGATCTAATCTACCGAGACATCGACTGGACCCCCCTAACTCACCTAATTAAACAGAACTGTGCCTCACTACTAATCCGTTTATACGCTACCAAAAACCTTTCCGAAAATGAATTTCTCACCTCCTTCTCAGATCCATACTTCGCCACTTCCAAAAAATACAAAAAATTCATCAACATCTATGACTATACAAACGAACTAATGACAAAAGCAGACGTAGCCCTCAATAACATCACAGCTTTCCCCCAACATCGACCCCCCCAGTGGGATTGGGATCCACCTGACATCGATATTAACCTTCATCTCCAATATAATAAAGAAAACGATATCAATAACCTCACCGTAGCTGCTAAAGAAAAGATTTATAACTTAAGACATTACTTATCCATTTATACAGACGGTTCCCTATTAACTAATCATAAAATCGGTTGTGCTTTCAGTATACCGAGCCTTAAAATTTCTAAATCCTTTCAATTAAACCCGAATATTTCCATCTTTTCAGCCGAGCTTTGGGCTATACTGGAAGCACTAACATTTATAAATAATCTTCCGCTTTCACCTTACCAAATCGTTATTTTTTCAGACTCTTTATCCTCAATTAAAGCCCTACAAGGCAACAACTATAATCGCGCCGAAATCAAATATGAAATCAGAAATTTAATACATCAACTTAAAATAAGAGGTACCCAAGTATTACTAGTATGGATCCCTTCCCACTGTGGCCTGCTAGGGAACGATCTGGCTGACAGGGGCGCTAAGTCGGCCGCCTCGGGCCTTTCCGGAACCCCTACAGACATTAAACTTTCAGTGGGCGAAGCCAAAAGCCTGCTGAAAAAAGCAACTCACCAGGAGTGGGCAAAAGAATTGGATTCTAACGCCAAAGCCCACTCCTGGGACCCTAATATACACCAAGGGGGACTGTTCCTTCCCATTCCTCCCAAAACCCAATTCCTATTATTTCGAATCAGAACAAGGTCCAATTACTGCAAATATAAAAAACTGCCCTGTCACTGTAAAAACATCCTGGACCTTGATCATCTTTTTACCCCCTGTACTTATATTCAAAATCAACTTTCCACGTTTCTAGATAAACTAAAAGTATTAAAGATCCCCTTCACTCAAAAATCAATTCTATTCCGAGGCCCACATGAATGGTCCCCCTTGGTCTGGTTCGGAGAGGCTATAAGATCTGCCTCTTTCGGACACGAATTCTAAAAACTCTAAAATTTTCAACTTAAGCCCATCATCTTTCACAGGAGAGGGAGGGGTCCTTCCGGACAGCGGTCCGCACACCCGCCCACGTTCCATTTCCCCATCCCCCCCCCTCTCCCCTTCTTTTAACATACAGCACGCCTCGATCGTTAGTGCTGGCTCTTTTTGAGCACACATTTTTACTCCCTTCTCCCCTGTGGACGGGTGTGCGGCCCGAGCTCCGGAAGCTCACCTTCGTAGCCGTCACGCCACAGCGTCGCGCCATGTCGCCTGGGGTCCCTCCGCATACGTGCAGGACCTCTGTACACGGCGCCTTTCCTCTGTTTGGGGCGGGGAGGAGGGGTCCCTCTCCCTCCCTCCCCCCGCCCCAATCATGAAAGAATCGTTAACCTCCCTCTCCACTCTATCCACTCTTTCTTAAGCCTGGGCTCCCATATAATAGTCAATATATAAACAATTATTATTAACAATATAGTCACCTGTGGAAGAACGAGGGCGGGGGGGATTTTGTAGCCACCCCCCCTTGGGATCCTGCAGCTGACCACTCATAAAAACCTTAAAGATATATTTTCAACCCTTGCCCTATATACTCAATCAGATTATGCAGCCTTGCACGGCTAAACAAGTTAGCATTTCATTGGTCCTGGCAAAAACCAATAGAGAAAAACTACTGCGTAATCAAGGCCTCAGCAGACAGCGTATATTCGCTCATTACTACATCAAAATTTTCAACACTTTCTATTGGTCCTCCCGCTTAACGGAGAGGGTCCAGTAGTAGTAATTTTGGTGTTTTACGTCCTCTCGACCCGGGAAGGCACATATGGGACATGTATATTAGTAGGGTATGTGAAAATAAGGAGAACGACATTTTACAAGACATACAGAGACAAAAACATAAACATTACATATAATTGGGAGGAGGGGATGGAATTCTCTTTGTGCGCAAGTTAAGATGTTCTTTTGAAAAGATTGGGAAACCGAATTCGTATTAAGAAAGATTGCGAATCGTGATTCTTAATAAAAGAATCTATGTGTGTATAAAATGTTGTATTTTTTTAAAAAGCTTGTATATCTTGTCTGACCCAAACCGATGAATTTCTGTACATTAAAATTCCAGGGCTACTGGTTTTAAAAGTCAAGAAATATCTTTATTTTATTATTAAAAGCCTAATTTGGCCCATAGTTATGTTAAAATTTGTATTTACAAATATTTATTTAATTTATTTACAAAAATTTATGACTTGAATTTCAGGTCAAAGGGCAAGGCCCCATAGATAGATAAAATTTAAAATATCCTATCGGGGGAGAGAACTCTCTCCCCAATGACTTCCCTGTAAACAAAAGCAGGGGAAATATGTACATGCGGATAGTTAATCTTATTAAAAACCGTAAAAGTCTTGTGTTTATACTTTTATTTACATAAAGTTCTGGGAACAACAAAAGAGGGGGAGGGAGGGACTTCGGAGGGTCTCAGCACACAGTGGGGGGCGGGACAAACGGGGGGAGCGATACGCAGGCCATCCCTGCGTCAGCAGCCCCACCGCAGGCCCACCCCAACACAGGGGAGACCAGCTCGACGAAGTAAAATAAGAATAAAAAAGGTTCCCAGAACATGGGGATTTAGGCCGTGATATTGTTTAAAGTTTATTATTCCATTCATACCACATTCGTTCAATTATTAATATTTTGATTTTTGCGGCAATAGCGCAACCAGAAAGGGAGACTACCCGGTTGGTGAAATAATCATTGTAGGTGGGGAACCCATGTTAAAATTTGTAAAAATGCTTGTAGTAAAATTGCGAATTATATTAAAATATGTTCGAAGGATAAGATATTTATGGATAAAATATTGTTCATAAAATATATAAAGTCATCGTAGGACGGGTATGAGCTGTGTAGGACCCCGGCAGGCAATCGGTGACCGTGGTGCATATTAAAAGTAGTGGTGGGGTGTATGTTTGCTTTGGTCCTCTTCGTTAAGCGAGAGGACCAATGAAAAGCGTTGTAAATTTTGACAGTGAAGTACTACACGAATATTCGCGCTAAGAGGTGTTCATCACGTAGCTTGTTTTATCTTCTGTATTTGCCAGGACCAATGAAAATGCTTTAAGGTTTGCCGTGCTTGGCTAAATAGTTTGTTGTTGGTTATAAGGCAGAGACTTACAAATTTTTAACATGTGGTTTTAAATTTTACACAATGTACACCTGCAGAGTCCCGAGGGGGGAGGGCTACAAAATCTCCCCCGCCCTCGATGTCATACAGGCGGACGTTATGATAATATATTATATTTAAATATATGGCTGGTGGCATGGGAGCCCGAGCACAAGTAAGAGTGGGATAGAGTGGTGGTGAGAGAGGTTAATGATTCTTTCTTGACTAGGGCAGGGGGAGGGAGGGAGAGGGACCCCTCCTCCCCACCCCAGACAGAGGAAAGGCGCCATGTTACCGGGGACCTGCACGGATGCGGAGGGACCCCGGGCACCAGGCACAAGGGCCTGGCGCAACGTTGTGACGTGACGGCTACAAAGGAGGCCCCCGGAGTTCGGGCCGCGCACCCATCCACGGGGGGGGAGGTGAGTAAAAAATGTGCTCAAAAGAGCCAGCACTAACAGTTGTGATACGTGCTGTCTATTAAAAAAAGGGGAAGGTGGGGGGTATAAGGGAGTGGAGGGTGGTCAGGTGCGCGGACCGCTGTCCGGGGGGACCCCTCCCTCACCGGTGTAAAGAGTGTAGTAGAGTTGAGTTATTAAGTTGTTTTATGTATTTTAGTTTAGATTAAAATATGTGGCCGAAGGAGGCGTTCTTGATTGCCTCCCCGAACCATACCAGGGGGGACCATTCCTGTGGGCCTCTAGATAGGATGGAGTCTTGAGTAAACGGGATATTTAAAGATTTTAGTTTGTCTAAAAAGGTTGATAGTTGGTTTCGGATGTAGTCACAAGGTGTGAAAAGGTGTTCAAGGTCTAAGATGTTGTTACAAATGCAGGGCAGTTCCTTATATTTACAAAAGTAAGATCTGGTTCTTAACCGAAGA
>JAGGCT020004072.1:829654-855388 GCA_017654935.2 Phymorhynchus buccinoides
TTGTGAAACATCTTGGACATGTAATTTTTTTTGCGTGGCACTGGCTTGCCAGGTGTCCAAATCGTGAGCACTTATGGCATCTGCGAACTGGTGCCACATATGGGTGCACCATGAAGTCTTCAGTGTCTATTGTGACAATTTTTGGCAGAGTAGTTGAGTGGAAAGTTATTTTGATGGCTTTGGATGGAGTGCCGTCTTTGTTGTTAAGACGACTAATTTTGTGAGCCTTGTCTACGTAGGGGAGTAGTTCTTGTGGGTCTACCATTGTGTCAATGCCTTTTATGACTCCTTCTGTTGTAGCTATTGGTTTAGTGCACTTGATGTTTATGCCAACCAGAGTTGTTTTCTTTAGTAGTTGATCCTGTTGTTTGGCTGAGGAGCAGCCTATTAGCCATTTGTGATTGCCTAATGATCGTTGTGAGATGATCGGCCCTAGTGTCTGTCTCCAAACTTTGACATTTGTGGCAGGGCCCAAGCCCCCGTATGTACAGGAGAGCCGAGTTCCACTAGATCTTCCATGATAACTGGAAATTTGCCCCCCCACCCCCCGGAACACCATGGTGGTGGTTGTCTCTTGGTTTGTTTTTACTTGATTGTTTTTTTTTTTTTGCCACATTGGAACTGACTTGGGCGAAGGGGGTTGAGGTGGTTGAGGTTCTGTCATTAGACTTTGTTTGTTGTAGTAGTTTTTCTTCTGTGTTTTGATTTGTGACGCTGTCTTCTAGAGTTATTTCTTCACGAAGAGTGTTATCTAGAGAGTGCATTTCAGCATCTACTGTGTTTTTGTTTGGTGATTTAGCCTTTGCTTGATCCAAAAAAAAAAAAAAGGAATTTGTCTGGGGAGTCGAGTTCGAGTCAAGCTCAATGGGCTTTTGCCTTCCATAGAGTTTTTAGGCTTTTTGTTTTCTCCTTCGTTAAGAGGAGAAGATGGGTCTGAGGGGGTTCGTTGACCTCTACTTCTTTTTCTAGGAGTGTTCCGTTCGGATTCTGAGGGTAGTGTAAAAAACACCCCTTCACTATTTGAATCTTCATCACATGATGATTCTGAGATCCATTCTTCATTTTCTGTACTATCTGATTTAGAACCCCACTTTGGGGTGGTCTGTTTACTCATTGTCAAATTTTCCGTTCTGTCAAGATCTTATCAGTTATTTTATTGTTTTTTAGAGGTTAATTTATTTATAACTTCTTTTAGTATTATGTTTTTAAGAATACTGTAAGAAAGGGAGCTATCTTTACTTTATGTAATCCCGAAAAAACGGTAGTCACAAGTCCTAAGAATCTTAAAACTAATAGAATAAACCGGAGGCCAAAGACCTTTGCACGGTTAAAATCCTATTTTGTAAGTAAAACCTAGTTAAGAGACGGAAGAAAGGATCAAAGATGGCGGAAAAAAGGGGAGGTTGAATGAGCCGACCCCCAATGAACACTTAACTCGAGTAGGAGTAGTAGTAGTAATTTTGGTGTTTTACGTCCTCTCGACCCGGGAAGGCACATATGGGACATGTATATTAGTAGGGTATGTGAAAATAAGGAAAACGACATTTTACAAGACATACAGAGACAAAAACATAAACATTACATATAATTGGGAGGAGGGGATGGAATTCTCTTTGTGCGCAAGTTAAAATGTTCTTTTGAAAAGATTGGGAAACCGAATTCGTGTTAAGACAGATTGCGAATCGTGATTCTTAATAAAAGAATCTATGTGTGTATAAAATGTTGTATTTTTTTTTTAAAAAGCTTGTATATCTTGTCTGACCCAAACCGACGAATTTCTGTACATTAAAATTCCAGGGCTACTGGTTTTAAAAGTCAAGAAATATCTTTATTTTATTATTAAAAGCCTAATTTGGCCCATAGTTATGTTAAAATTTGTATTTACAAATATTTATTTAATTTATTTACAAAAATTTATGACTTGAATTTCAGGTCAAAGGGCAAGGCCCCATAGATAGATAAAATTTAAAATATCCTATCGGGGGAGAGAACTCTCTCCCCAATGACTTCCCTGTAAACAAAAGCAGGGGAAATATGTACATGCGGATAGTTAATTTTATTAAAGAACCGTAACAGTCTTGTGTTTATACTTTTATTTACATAAAGTTCTGGGAACAACAAAAGAGGGGGAGGGAGGGACTTCGGAGGGTCTCAGCACACAGTGGGGGGCGGGACAAGCGGGGGGAGCGATACGCAGGCCATCCCTGCGTCAGCAGCCCCACCGCAGGCCCACCCCAACACAGGGGAGACCAGCTCGACGAAGTAAAATAAGAATAAAAAAGGTTCCCAGAACATGGGGATTTAGGCCGTGATATTGTTTAAAATTTATTATTCCGTTCATACAACATTCGTTCAATTATTAATATTTTGATTTTTGCGGCAATAGCGCAACCAGAAAGGGAGACTACCCGGTTGGTGAAGTAATCCATATAGGTGGGGAATCCATGTTAAAATTTGTAAAAATGCTTGTAGTAAAATTGCGAATTATGTTAAAATATGTTCGAAGGATAAGATATTTATGGATAAAATGTTGTTCATAAAATATATAAAAGTCATCGTAGGACGGGTATGAGCTGTGTAGGACCCCGGCAGGCAATCGGCGACCGTGGTGCATCTTTTTTTTTTTTTTTTTTTTTAATTAAAGTTTTACGCCCTCTTGGGCCTTTCGGCCATGTGGGGCATTAGGGTGTTTACTTGGAGATATCAGAGAAAGGGAGGGATGGGGGCGGGGAGGGGGGGGGGGAAGAGGTCCGGAGGATCTCAGCACACCAAGTGAAGGCAGGCCCACCATTGGGGGGATACGCAAGACATCCTCGCGTCACCCCCATCGATGGGCCCACCCCCTCCAGTGGGAGGTCGGCTCACGGACCACTTGGGGGGGGAAAGGAGGGGGAGGGGAGGTAGACACCCGGAGGTACTCGACCTTAAAAAGGGAGACCAGCGCTCGGGATACTAGGGGAGAGGGGAGGGGAGGGGGGGAGGGGGGGAGGAGAGGAGGGGGGGGGAGGGGAGGGGGGGAGGGGGAGGGGGGGGTGAGGGGGGAAGGAGAGGGGGGGGGGAGTCTAAAATTAGCTCATTCCTTTAACTTTTGGTTGATACCAGGCTCGCATTTGACAAACTGACTTCTTATTTTTTTTTAAATCTACTAAAACGTTACGACCTAAAAATGTATCATTCACTGAGCATCTTCTCGATTATTAATTAAAATTTTCAGGACCACGGGTTAAAATTAAACTTTTTATTAATAAAATTTTTTTTTTTTAATGTGACGTGAGGTCTGTTAAAATTTAAGAGAAAGAAAAAAAAAAAAAAAAAAAAAGGAAGCTATTTACAGAGCGTATCTTAGTTATTTACATTTAGATAATAAAATATTGTAAGGGTTGATTGTGAATTTGTAGTAAATAACGGGTAAGGGGAAAAGAAGACTAGGCTGGGGTCAAACCCCTGACCTATGGTATCTGTGTGCGGTGTCTTAACCTCTCGGCTGTTGCTTAGGTTATTAATAGTGAAAGTTACTCTTTTATTCACAACCACAGGGGGGGAGGCGTCCTAGCTAAAAGTAAAACGCAGGAATCCGTCTGCCCTAACTACTGTGGGGCGATAAGAGTTATCGTGTTAAAATCAACTATGTACATCTATCTACACCCGTCATGCCTTTATACAGCCAATTCATCCTCGGTAAAATATTTACATTTTTAATAAGAAATAAAAGGAAGGTAAAAACCCGAGATTATAAAAATGGGCCACGACGGGTACGACCGAGTTTGAGAAAAAAAAAAAAAAAAAAAAAAAAAAAAAAAAAAAAGCTTGAGTGGATTAGAATGGCTATTGGGGTCAGTGGTGAGTTGTATGTTTTTCTTGTTGTTTCCGTGTTGGGTAACTGGTAGTGTTTATATAAGGGGTGAGAAGGGTTGGTATGAGGTGTGTTCAAGTTCTGGTTTTTGGTGGGGAGGGGGTATGGGTGAGAACGAGGTTCTTCTGTTTTTGTTGGGGTGGGTGGGTCATTGTGGGATTTTTATCATTAAGATTTATAATAAAATCTAGTATCACGATTAAAAAAGGCTGTGTTTATTCCAAGTCCAATAAAAGTGATTTATATTAAGAAGTGATTAATTAAGAGGTGGAATGTTTTTGTTTTTTGTTGTTGTTGGGTTTGTTTGTTTTTTTGAAAAGGAAGGTCGGCTGCCAGTCCGCGTGAGTGGGTAGGGTTATATCCTATTCCAGGGTGAGAACCTTCCGCGGGAGGCATGTTGGGTTGTAGATGATTTGATATTTGTAGTGAGTAGAATTGAAGTTTTGTTGTTGTTTTTGGAGCCCATAGAGGGGGAGGGGGGCTTGGACTGGCCCCCGTTGAAGGGACGATAGAAGGAAAGTAGGGGAGGGGGGGCGATCCCCAAAGATTTGGGGATCTGTGACCCCTGCGATGTGACAAAACCTCTCCTCTGGGCCTCGGGGGGGATGGGGATGGGGGGTGGTTGGCTAGACCTGGGGACCGGTCCAGGGAGATGCCGCTCGTTCCGGGGGGGGAACCGCCGGGGGGCGCCGGCCGGGGCCGCAGACCCCTGGTAGAAGCAAATGGGGGTACGGCCCCGGGCGGCAACCCCCGACGACTCACTTGCCCCCAGAGACAAGGACCAGTTGGAAGTTGGGGGAGAGAGGGGCCGGGGTGACGCCCCCCGCCGGGCGGCCCGCCAGCCGGGAGACGCGGCGCCACTCGAGAGGGCCGATAGGGTTTCGGGCACGCCCGCGCACCCGCCGAGCACCCGGCCGGCGGGGGGAGGCCACCCGAGTCACTGGGTGGTGGGAGTGGGGCCCTTTGGAGAGGCAGCATACACCAGACCAGGGGTCACGGGGAAGGGCTTTATTTTGGATTATTGTACAGAGAAAAGATAGAATGGATTAGAATATGTAGCCAAAAGAAGCCCGGCCGAGGGCCTCCGCCAGCCAGATTATAGGTTGCCAGCCATGAGTTTGGCTATGGATTATGGTTTGTTTTGTAAAGGGAATCTTGTTTATTTTAAGTTTTGTTACTAAGTTGTCTAATTCGAGGGTGATAGTATTACATTGTGAGAATATGTGATCTACTGTTAGGAAGTCTCCACACTCACATTCTAGTTCTTGAAATTTGTAAAATGTGGCCTCGGTTCTGAGTCTGTAAATTAAAGATAGAACAGATCGAGGAACGGGGGGAAAAAGTCCCCCCTTAACAATTTGGTGATCCCAGGAGTGAGCTTTGCACCGGGTTTCAAGTTCCCGAGCCCACCCCAGGAATGATTTTTTCGTAAGGATAGATTTAAATTCTTGGATAGAGAGTTTGATGTTTATTTTAGTACCGGCCCGACCAAGGGCCGCCTGTTTGGCGGCCCAGTCGGCCTGGTCGTTACCATGTAGGTCACAGTGGGAAGGGATCCAGCTTAGTGATATGTCTGTGCCCTTAATTGTGATCTGGTGTATGAGGAAGTTAATTTCTTGTACTACGGAACGTCTATTTTTAGAATGGCCTACTAAAGCTTGAATGGATGAGAGTGAGTCTGATAGTATAACTGCACTTCGTGGTGGGTTTGGGAAGTTGTTGATATAAACGCATGCTTCTAGTATGGCCCAGAGTTCGGCGCTGAATATTGAGATGTTATTATTTAGTTGGAATGATTTAGTGATTTTAAGATCTGGAATTGTAAATGCGCAGCCTGTTTGTTGATTGATTTTGGAGCCGTCTGTATATATAAGGAGATGTTGGTGAAGACTGTGGATTTTTTCTAAGGCTGCGACTTTTAGTCTGTTTGGGTCTTCTTGTTTAGAGTATTGTTCGTGTAGGGAGGTGTCTGTTGTTATCGGAGTCACCTCCCACTGTGGGTAGTCATATGTAGGGTGGGTGGAGACTTCCGCTATGTTGACTCCTGCCTCATGGAACAGATCTTCAGTGTATTTGGTTATGGGTATGGATTTGTGATACAGGGACGGATGTTTGGTTATATGGTCAGGATGAGAGTGGTAATAAGGGTTAGAGAAGTTATCATAGAATTCAAAGTCTGTGTAAGTTTGAGTAGCGTATATACGGGGAAGGAGAATAGAGCAGTTAAGTTTTAGTAATTTACGCAGAGGGAGCCAGCCCACATCTCGATAAATGAGATCAGTTACCGCATAGCGGGGGAGCCCCAAAGCTATCTTAAGGCCACGGAGTTCTATTCTTTGTAATTTAATTAGGTCATGTGTTGTTAGGGAGTGCATGGCTTCTATTCCGTATACTAGTTGGCTGCGAATGAGTGATCTTACAAGGTTAGTTAGTATTTTAGGGTCTTGGGCCCATTTTTCATGGGAGATAATTTTGATGAAGTTTAGTATTTTATAAGCTTTCCTAGTTATATAGTTAATGTGTTCTGTCCAGGAGAGATTATAGTTTATAATAACACCTAGGAATTTGGCATGGTTGGAGGCCGCTACTGCTTGTCCGTTGATGGTTATTGATAAATTATAGTTAACTGTGGGCTTTTTGATGTTAGTTAGTATTAAAAAGAGACATTTATTTGGGGCCAATGAAAAACCGTTGTCTTGTAGATAGTGGGCTATTAGGTTAGTTTGTTTTTTATGTTGTTTTAGGGCTTCTTTAAGTTTTGTTTGATTAATTTTTGTCATAGTTAGGGTCCAGGTTGCTATATCATCTGCATACATACTAATTTTGTTGTTTTTGATGTTTGTTTTAGTAATGTCTGATACCATAATGTTAAAGAGAGTAGGGGCAATTATGCTACCTTGGGGCACCCCCATATCAAGCGAGTGACTGTCAGAGAGGGACTGGCCCACTCTTACTCTCATGGATCGGTTTTCTAGGAAGGATTTGATAAAGTTAAAGAGGTTTCCTTCCACGCCGAGCCTGCTGAGTTTTTGAAGTAGTTTCCCATGCCAGACAGTGTCATAAGCACCCTTGATGTCAAAAAAGGTGACAAGTACACTCTTTTGGCGGGCGAAGGCTTTTCTGGCATGGGAAGTGAGCTTGACAATCTGTTCTGTGCAACTTCTATGCTTTCTGAAACCTGCTTGTACTTGGGGGAGTATGTTGTTTCTTTGTAGGTGGTATTCTAATCGTGAACGCACGATTCTTTCGTACACCTTACCCAGGTGAGGGGTGAGGGAGATGGGGCGGTAGCTCTTGGGATCCTGTTTTGGTTTCCCAGTTTTCAGGATCCCGACTACCTGTGCACATTTCCAAGCCTGGGGCACTTCCCCACTCTCCCAACACCTGGAGTAGAAGTGGTTAAGAATTGACAAAAAAAGTAGGGGGTAGTTGTTTAAGTATACTGTAGGAGATGGGATCCCCTCCTGTTGCTTTGTTAACTTTTTTAATACTACGAAGGGCCGTGGCAAGCTCGGCGAGTTTGAGAGGGGCATTAATACAGTCAGTGTTATTTATGGATTTGGGGGGGGGGGGGATTGTATTTCTTTTTTGTTGTTCCGCAGGGGAGAGATGTTTTGTTTGGCTGGCTTTGGCGAATGTCTCGGCCAGGACATTGGCTGTTTCTTGATTGGTTTTAGTGATTTTATTGAAGGTAGGGCAGAGAATTTGCGGTGTTTTTGGTTTGCCTCCCGCTTTGATCCTACGCAGTCTTTTCCAGGCACTATTTAGATCTTTAAATGACAGAATTGGCTCGTTGGTGAAGTATTCTAATTTAGCCTTGGCGACCATCTTTTTACTATATTTTTCAGCTATACATTTATTTTGATGGTTAGGGTGAGAAGGTTGTTTATTAAATGTATTGCATGCGGAGTGTTTTTGTTGGACGGCCTCTGCACATTCATCGTTCCACCAGGGGTTGTTTCTCATTTGATAGTTGGAATTAGGGGTTGATTTTGGAATTGTGGTGTCTGCTGCTGTAGAGATGGCTGTTCTTATGTTATCATAGTAAGTTTCTAGATGTGTATTTAGTAGGCTTTCGTGGGTGTATGAGCTGAGCAGAGTTTTAAACTGTTGCCAATTGGCTTTGTCGTATTTGTATTGAGGGGGTGGTGGGGGGTCTTTGGATATCTCGATTTCTGCTGTGAGGGATATGATAATGGGTTTGTGGTCAGATCCTAGGGGGTCTACTTGGGGAGTCCATGAGAATTCGGTAAGGAGTTGGGGGCTGGCTAAGGTTAAGTCTATGGCTGTAAGTCTGTCTGTGGGTCTGTCGGGGTAACGAGTAGTAGAGCCGTCATTTAAAAGGGTTAAGTTAGAGTTTAGAATGTCAGTAAAAAGTTTTTGGCCCCCTTGTGAGTGATGGGCCGCGTTTTTTTCCCATGAGGGGTGGTGGGCGTTAAAATCTCCGACCACCACCCATGACTCAGTTGGGGGGAGGGAGGCAATCCAGTCTTCAGTGGGCATTTTGTCGTATCCTCGGGGGAAATAAGTATTGATTATTTTAGTGGGCTTATTATTTAGTGTGATTTGGATAGTATTGGAGTAGACTGTGGGGTGGACGTTTTGTATAGGGGAGGGTGTGTGCTGAAATTGGATGTTTTGGTGAACATATGTGGCTGTTTGTATGTCTCCTTGAAAGTTACTGACCCCTGGTGGATGGCAGAAGCCGTCCAGTTTTGGTAGTTTGGAATAATGTACTCTAAGAGATTGAAGACAAATAATATGGAATTGAATGGGGTTTGTTGTTAGGAAGTTGATAAGGAAAGGGAGGTTCGGTGTTACGGCGCGACAGTTCCACTGGAGCAGGTTTAGGGACCCAGGCGCCGTAACATTTGGGACCTGTGAGGTGCCCTCAGCAGCGACGTGCAGGCTGGGGGGGTACTATTTTGTTCTTTGTCTGGGAGGACTGTCTGCGTTTTTTGGCCTCTGTTTGTTCCTGATCAGGGCGGCAAATGAGTTGGGCAATTCGCATGCAGTTTGAGGAGGGGGAGATATCAAATGGTTCAGGGAACATAGATTGTGGTAACAGGGACTTAAGTCCCTGTACGAGTGTTAGTGGTTTGGTTGAAGTTCTGGCTTTGGCTATTTCTATGAGCATTTGGGTCATGAATTGTTCACCTTGGGTTTTGTCACTGACGTCCAGGTTGTTGAGTTCGAGTTGGATGATGGGGGGGGGGGGGTGGGGGGAGGGGGGGGAGGGGGGGGATTGTCGGGAGGTGGTTTGTCAGTTTGTTGGTCAGGGCTGTCACAAGTTGTGTCAGGTGGTTATCTAGTTGTTTCATCATTATTTTGGTTTGTTTAGTTATTTGGTCTTCAACAATTTCCTGGATTTTTTTTTCAGTTAGGCTTTTGGCTCGGGAAATCTTGAGGGCTTGGGCTTTAAGTTTGTATTGTGTGGCCTGGTAGGAGGGGATTCTTCGGCGAAAGCTTGAGGGCACGCCCTTGAGGAGGTCGAGTTAGTTTATAACGGGGGGCGGGGGTTGGTTTTGTGGGGAGCTTCTGTCTGGTCATGTCGGCGTAGCTAATGGTCGCCGAACGCCCAATGGCGTTCCCAGTCCTCCAAGACGGATCTACCGGGGGGAGGGGGGAAGGGGGGGGGGTGCTATTTTGTATTTGTTTGTGTTTGTGGTTTTGGTCGATGGCCGCCTTGGCTCTCCTAATTGCCTCTGCGTAGGGAATGAAGGTCTCACCCCGGAATTTGTTGGCTTGGAGTCGTAATTTGTATTCAGGACACCCGGCGTAGGCTGCCGAGTGACCCCCTAAACAGTTAACACATTTACGTTCAACGGTCTGGCACTCGGCAGCCAGGTGTCCTGTCTGAGAACAGCGGGCGCAGGTCTTATTAGTAGCGCGACAGTGTTGAGCTGTGTGGCCGAGTCGGGCACAGTTTTGGCACCTACGCACCGGGGCGACATAGGTGTGCACCTTGTACTCGACGGCATTGATCTTAATGTAGTCCGGAAGGTAGGTGCACGTGAAGGTGATCTTGACTGCCCTAGAGTCGGAGCCGTCTCGATTTTTCAGTCTTATCGCGGTTTTCGCTTCTGGTATGTGGGGGAGCATGTCAAGTACGCTCTCGGAAATAGGGATCCCCTTTATGACACCTTCGGTCGTTGCGGAAGGGATTGTGCATTTAATTTTTATGTTGGAAATTTCTGTCATGGCGGCTAAGTTTTTCTGTTGTTTGGCCGACTGGCAGCCGATCAGCCAACTGTTGTTAGGAAGAGCTCGTTGGCTCTGGATGGGACCGATGGTATTTTGCCACATTTTATAAGATGTGGTGGGACCAAGGCCTCGAAGGGTGGCCTGGCCGGTAAGCAGGTCCTGAACTTTGACTGGAAACTTGAGAAATTCAGGGGGAAGTTGGTCGTTGTTAGGGCGTCTTCTATTTGGTAGGCGGTTTTGGCTTTTTGGTGTGGTGCATCTTAAAAGTGGTGGTGGGGTGTATGTTTGCTTTGGTCCTCTTCGTTAAGCGAGAGGACCAATGAAAAGCGTTGTAAATTTTGACAGTGAAGTACTACACGAATATTCGCGATAAGAGGCGTTCATCACGTAGCTTGTTTTATTACACAGGAGGACTCACTGCCTAGCCGCCGAAGCGAACGGTCGCAGCTCAGCCACGAGAGAAAAAAGAAAGGAAAGAAATCAAGCCACGCTTCACGCCAAGCACGAAATAGGGTGAGCAGCTACCACTGCCTCGCCCCACCTACTACGCCACGCTTCAAGCCGAGCAAAAAGAAAGGGGAGAGCAGCTACCACTAGGCTTAGGCCTTTCTGCTTCTTCCCGTTCACTTCAACTGGAGGCCAACCCAACACGAAGAAAGAGAGAGCTACGCTACCAACATCTACGCCTCTACGCCTCTACGCCTCTACGCTACCCACGAGGTGCCCCCCTGAGGGCCTTTTCCTCCTGCCGTTTTTTCTAAACAAAAGTTAGTATCCAAAAACTTGAGTCAGACTTGAGTCCCAAATTAACTTTTGGGCCTATCTTTCTTAACCGCTACTAGTTCTAGTTACGTTCTCTCTTTCCGGGTTGGCACCCTTTATACCCCCTTTGTGTATATTTTTCCTAACCAACTTTTTACCTCAAACCCTTATGATTTTTCCCATGTCTTTTGTTTATTGATTATATAATTACGAAAGTGCGAGATCGCGATCAAAGGAAACAATGAACTCAAAACAGAAGACAGGAGGGGGGGATGACCCCCCCGACCCCCAAACAGTCAGGGAGTCACCCCAGTCTCCCAGTCCCAGTGACAACACTGAAAAAGAAATTTACATCGACGAAACAGTCATAGACATGTACTCCCCCGTGGAACCCTCCTCAGAGGAGGTGTTCATCCTCACCCCAACCACCAGAAAAAGACTTAGGAGAGTGGGCTCAGATACTAGCCCCTCCAAACTACCCAAAAAAACTAAAGAAGTGCTCGCGGCCATGGAGGGTGAGGATGAGGGTGTTCGCACCCCCCCCCCCTCTGTCCCTGAACAATCAAAACAAACAACTCAAGAGGGAGTCCAAGACAGTGAGGCCGTGTCACCTATCACGTCCCCTGTCAGACGCTCAAACAGCGTAGACACTATCATGAGTACAGACAACAACTTACAAACAAACAGCACAGTACCCCCCTCTAGGAACAACCCACAAAACCAACAACCCCCAAACAAAAACCAAAACAAACCCTTCAGAAACCCAAACTTATTACAACCCCCACCAACTTTCGTTAAATATCCGGTGATTGTCCAAGATCTAGGCACAGGCCCCGCCACCATCAGCGGACTGGGCCCACTCTCTCAAATGAAATTATGGTCCAACTCCATTGGAGTCATTCTCAGCCAAAGACCCCTTGTCGGCAGTAGGTGGCTGATTGGATGCCAAACAGCCGAGCAACAAAACCGCCTAGCAAACATGCACGAAGTATCTAAAATACCCATCAAATGTACAATACCATCAGCTACCACCGAGGGGGTGATAAAACCGATACCCCTCGGTGAAAATATACAAGACCTGCTTCCCTACATCAACGATGCCAAGTCCATCATGCGGCTGAAAAACCGCGATGGCTCTGAATCCAAAGCTCTAAAAATAACTTTCGATAAACCCATCCTGCCCAAGATCATTCAAATTTCAATCACTGAGTTTATCGTTCATCCCTTCGTGGCCCCCGTCAGACGATGCCGAAAGTGTGCACGGCTTGGGCATAACATCGACCAATGCCGTGCACCCAAACACATATGCACAAAGTGCGCCGGACCCGGCCACGCAGCCAAAGACTGCGTGGCCCAAACGGCCAAATGTGTCAACTGCGGGGGCCCCCATTCGGCAGCCTACAATGGCTGCCCACAGTTCCAGATTAGACTAAAAGCCAACAAAATTAGGGCCGAGGTCTTCATAACATACGCAGAAGCAATACGTAGGGCCAAAGTGGCCCTCGAAGCTGAAAACCAACATAAACAACTACATCAAACCCCCCCCTCCCAACATCCCCCACCCATACATATCATTCCCCCCCACCCGAAGTAGACCCCTCATGGCGTCTCCCCCCCCCCAAACAACAACAACAACAGCCCACGATCACATACGCCCATGTCACCGCAAGAAGAACAGCACAGCAAGCAAGCATCTCAACCCACTCACACACACAACTAGTCACACCCAGCATCAACCCTACACCCCCAACCAAGCCCCCCTCTCCCCCCCCCCCCCCCCCCCCCCCTGGCCCAAAATCACCCTCTGTCCGCTTTCCAGTCCGCTCTAGATTATCTAGTGCGATCACCAAAAAACTACGCAAAAAAGCCAATCAAGCTAAACAACAAGCCACCCAACAAGCTAATTACAACAAACTTGATGACATCATCACACAAAAAATCCAACAACAAACTGCCACAATGATGAATAAGATCACTACGCACATGGACGAACTCTTCAAGTCCTACAAAAATCAAACAGCTGTCATTCCACCCCCCACGCCCACAGTACCCCCCCCCCCCCAACACCCCATCTTCCCCACCCCCACCTCCAAACCAACCAACGACAAATCTACCGCAGAGGTCTTTATGACCGAAATACTTAAACAGTTCGCCAGGGCCAGAGCCACAAACAAACCAAAACTTCTTTTGGAGGGACTAGTTTCCCTCCTCCCATCTTCCTGCGACCCTACAAACATCGTTATGGGTCCCGGCAGTAGCCTTATGCAACTTGCCGAGCTAGCCTGCGGAATTCCGGGGGCTAGCAGTCTAGAGGTTAAGGGTAGGGTGTCGTCACAGTCATCCCGGAAATCCCAATTAAATAAAACCTAACCCCATAATCTAAATATAGTATCATTATCGTAATAACCTCCCTTTCCTTAACTTATTATGCCAGTCCCAAAATTTAATATCTTGCAATGGAACTGTCGTTCCATTGCAAGAACAATAGACCATCTATTACACTTTCTACACACTAACAAAACTAAATATCACATCCTATGCTTACAATCACTAAATAAGAATTTTTCTGACCTTCCGAAAATACATGGCTACCAATACCCCCCTAGTGTCAGCAACGAAAATGATAAGGTCTACACAGCAACGTACGTAAGTCAACATACTAAATATCTTCAAATTACATCACCAATTGCCACTAATAATGACACCATCTATTCTAACACTATACAAGTTACAATCAACGGCACCACAACAAATTTATTAAATATCTACTTTCCTAAGGGCTATCAGTCTAATGCCACTCGTGACTGGATGTCTTCCCTTTCTAATTCCGCCTCCTGGGTAGTGGCGGGGGATTTTAATGCCCACCACCCTGCCTGGGAGGCCTTCAATACCTACTCCGATTCAGTAGGTAACCAATTATTTAACGAGATTATACACTCAGACCTAATACTCCTTAATGATGGCTCAGCCACAAGATTTCCTGACAGTCCTAAACACAAACCAACCGCCATTGATTTAACTTTAGTCTCCCCCAACCTCATAGCTAGTCACGAGTGGTATCCCTTTTCCGACACACTCTTCTCTGACCACAAACCCATCTCAATCGAATTTAACGTCCCACATGAAGAAATCAATAGAACAGAAAAACAAACACCAAGATACAACTTCGATAAGGCCAACTGGCACCTTTTCAGATCACTCTTACACAAATATAATATTGATAACTTAATACACACTAACTTAGAAACTTACTATAGTAATATTAGAAAAACCATATTGCAGGCCTGTGATAAAGCTGTGCCTGCACTCCCCCTGTTTGATCCCGATAAGCCTACTGCCAAACCATGGTGGAATAGCACGGTCAAACAGGCGGTGCAGGCCAAAAAGAAGGCCTGCAATCGCTATGATTCACACCCCTCCCCCCCAAACTATATTCTCAAATTAGAAGCCGAGAGACACTGTGACGACACCATAAATGAAGCTAAAAGAGAATTCTTTAATAGTAACGAAGATATTTTAGATTATAAAGACCTTAGTAAAGCATGGAAAAAACTTAGAATAATTAATACCAAAAACCATGTAAGGGAGCCCAGAGTCCTCAAAAACAACACACTAACAACCAATAACTTTGATACAGCCAATACCTTGGCGGAGACTTTCGCTCAGGCCAGCCAGACAAAGTTCCTCCCCACTAAAGATAAAATCAAACGCCAAAGTAATCCCCACCATTCAAAATCAGATAACAACTCTCACTATATTAACTCCCCTCTGAAAATTGCCGAGGTTGCTGCATCCATCAACTTAATCAAAAAAACTAGTAAAGCTACAGGAGAAGACCCTATCTCCTACAAATTAATAAAAGAACTCCCCCACTCATTTCATACCATTTTACATAACTTTTACTCCAAGTGTTGGGATGGGGGAACTATCCCCCAGGCGTGGAGGGAGGCACAGGTCATTGGGGTCCTCAAGCCAGGAAAACCGGCTAGGGACCCCAAGAGTTACCGCCCCATCTCCCTCACTCCTCACTTGGGCAAAATTTACGAGCGTATCGTAAAAAATAGACTAGAATATTTTCTAGATAAAAATAATATCATCCCAACTTTCCAGGCAGGATTCCGTCCCCACAGAAATTGTATGGAGCAGGTAGTTAGACTCACCGCCCATGTCAGACGCTCCTTCACTCGTCGTAAGAAGGTCCTAGCCACATTTTTTGATATTAAGGGAGCCTACGACACCGTCTGGCATGGGAGGCTCCTAGATAAACTCAGCAGCCTCGGCATAGAGGGCAACACCTTCAATTTCATCCTCTCTTTTCTACATAACCGCAGCCTAAGAGTTAAGGTGGGTAAATCCCTGTCGATGTCCCACCAACTTGATATGGGAGTGCCCCAGGGCAGCATCATAGCCCCCATCCTATTTAACATCATGGTACACGATATTCATAAATTAAAATTAGAAAACTGCAACATATCGATGTACGCAGACGACATAGCCATATGGTCCATTAACACCCCTCCTGGAAATTATTACAGCTTAGACCCCTTTATACTGATACACCAAACTAACATCAATAAAATAACTAACTATCTACATACCAACGGATTCACCGTCGCCCCCCAAAAGTGCGAATTTATGGTTTTTTCTACTACTAAAACGAACAATATCACCATTAAAATCGACAACATTATCAAAACACCTACACCCACTGTCACATTTCTAGGAGTTGTCTTATCTTATAACCTTCAATGGAACTCACATATCCAACACCTAATTAAAAAATCCAATAAAGCCCTTAATCTTATAAAAGTCCTATCCTACCAAAAATGGGCTAGAGACCCCAAACTCCTCACATACTTAGTTCGATCATTAATTCGTTCTAGATTAACCTACGGAATGGAAACGTTTTACTCCCTTTCTAAAACAAATTTAAATAAACTCCAACGTTTCGAATTAAAAGCCCTTAAAACAGCCCTGGGCCTCCCAAAGTATGCTATTACTGCCCTAATATACCGAGACATCGACTGGGTTCCCCTTGCTCACCTGATTAAGTATAATTGTGCCTCATTATTAATCCGATTATATGCAACAAATAACTTTACAGAAGACCAATTCCTCACCTCTTTTTCTGACCCATATTTCGCCACTTCAAAAAAATACAAAAAACACATTAACATCTACGACTTTACTACAGACCTCATGACCAATGCTGAGGTCTCCTTAAATAATATCGTACCCTTCCCCCAACATAGACCCCCCCAGTGGGATTGGGATCCACCAGATTATGACATCAACCTACACATCCTTTATAATAAAGAAACAGATATCAACCGCCTCACAGTAGCCGCTAAGGAAAAAATCTATAATTTAAGACATTACTTATCTATTTATACTGATGGCTCCCTATTAGATAACCACAAAATAGGCTGTGCCTTTAACATCCCAAGCCTTAAAATTTCAAAAATCTTTTCAACTCAGTCATAATGTTTCCATCTTCACAGCCGAGCTCTGGGCCATCCTAGAAGCTCTGGCATTTATTAATAACCTTCCGATTTCACCGTTCCAAATTGTTATCTTTTCCGACTCCCTATCATCTATTAAGGCACTACAAGGCAACAACCACAACCGTGCCGAAATAAAATATGAAATTAAAAAACTAATTCACCAACTTAACATCAGAGGCACGCAGACACTATTAGTTTGGATCCCATCCCACTGCGGCTTGGCTGGTAATGATCTGGCTGACTGGGGCGCAAAGTCGGCCGCCTTGGGCCTTTCTGGTAACCCAATCAACATCAAACTCTCAGTGGGCGAATGTAAAAGCCGACTGAGAAAATCAACAAACCAGGAGTGGGCAAAAGAATTGGAATCCTACGCCAAAGCCCACTCCTGGGACCCAAAGATAGTTCAAGGGGGACTGTTCTTTCCCATTCCTCCCAAAACACAAGCCCTTATATTTCGATTAAGAACTAGATCCTACTTTTGTAAATTTAAAAATCAGCTCTGCAAATGCGATAACATTCTGGATCTAGATAATTTATTCGCCCCATGTAACTACATTCAAAACGAACTTTCAAACTTTCTAGATAAATTAAAGAACTTAAACATCCCCTTTACCCAAAAATCAGTCTTATCCCGAGGCCCACAGGAATGGTCCCCCTTGGTCTGGTTTGCGTAGGCCATCAGAACGTCCTCCCTAAGACAACTTTTCTAATTACCGACACAAATTAACTTCACCACATTAGCCCTTCTATACATCTTTCACTGGAGAGGGAGGGGTCCCCCCGGACAGCGGTCCGCGCACCTGTCCACATTCCACTCCCCAACTCCCCCCCCCCCACCCCCTGTTTTTAACATGCAACACGTATCCCCATTAGTGTTGACTCTTTTGAGTGCCCTTTTTTACCCCCTTCCCCCCTGTGGATGGGTGCGCGGCCCGAACTCCGGGGGTGCGCCTTCGTAGCCGTCACGCCACAGCGTTGCGCCATGGCGCCTGGGGTCCCCCCGCATACGTGCTGGACCTCTGCACACGGCGCCTTCCCTCTGTTTGGGGTGGGGAGGAGGGGTCCCTCTCCCTCCCTCCCCCTGCCCCACTCATGGAAGAATCGTTAGCCTCCCCCTCCACCTCTGTCCTACTCTTCTCTACACCTGGGCTCCCATCTCAATAAATATAATACTAATATGCCCAACTGTACGACAACGAGGGCGGGGTGGATTTTGTGGCCCCCCCCCCTCGGGACTCTACTCTTGGGAATAAACATAATCTTAGTAAACAAATATCTTATTATTGTTTTACACATAACTAAACTAGAACAACTTAGCATAATAAATCTCTATGCTCCTCATTGGTCCTGGCGAAACCCGACCGAATAATTAAGCTATGTTATGAAGATCTTAGCACCCAGCGAATATTCGTTGATTAACAACCCCCCCATTGACCCCCCCATTTAATGAAGAGGTCCCCAAAACACATACTTCCCACCGCCTACAACTCACGATGCTCCACGGCTGCCGACTGCCGGCCATGGGTCCTTTTAAAGTCATACTAGCTTTTAGACATAGCAACAACATCCTTTTATTAATACTCGCGTTGTTCCTTTTATACCATTTCTTACCAATAAAATATTTTAACACATCAACACACACCAGTTTTATGCACATTTTTAATTAGCTTTATAATACCCGCATAACTTTTATTGCCGTTCACATGATGCCCCAAACCCCTCGGAGAGCTCTTAACATAAGGGACCCCACAAAACAATCAGCGTAAGGAAGAAGGAAGGCTGGGTGGTCTCCCCTGCTTAACTGCGTATCTTACGCTACCCCCAAGAAAATATACAGAACGAATGATGATATGAATGTGCAAAATAACATAAACTAAATTGTTTGTATCCCCATGTTCTGGGAACTTCTCATTTTTTATCCTTATTTTCTTCGTCGAGCTGGTCTCCCCCTTGTTGGGGTGGGTCTGCGGGGTTTTGCTGACGCAGGGATGGCCTGGTATCGCTCCCCTCGTTGTTCCCACCCCCTCATTGTGTGCAGAGACCCTCCGAACACCCCCCCCCATTACCCCTCTTTAGTTGTTCCCAGAACCCTATGTACTTTATCGTATAAAAATAAAATATTCACTTTTTATCTTTTTAACTAATAACTATTAAACTAACCTCATCCGTGATGTACATATTCCCCCTGCTTTTTTCCCAGGGAAGTCCCAGGGGAGAGAGTTCTCTCCCCCGGTAGGATTTTTATAAAAATTTCTTTATAATAGGGCCTTTGCCCTTTGGCCTGTACTAACAGGCCAAAAATTTTTGTAAATAAATCTTATAAAATAGATGTAAATATAAATTTTAAAAATAAATAGAGCCACATCAGGCTTTTAATAATAAAATATCCATCTCCCCAAGATTTTAACCCAGTAGCCCTGGAATCTTAATTAAGTAACTTGTTTCGGTCGGGTCAGACAACCATTAGAATTTTATACCACTTTTTACAAATTTGATTCATTTAAACACGAACTTCGGTTCAAAATCCCTATTAACACGAACCTCGGTTCACAAACATATTAAATAAAGTCTTAACTTGCGTTTTTATGAGAACCCCCATACCCCCTCTCCATTATACGTAATGTCCACGTTCTGTCTATGTATGTCTTGTAAATGTTTTATCCTTATTTCACAATACCCAGCTAATACACATGTCCCATATGTGCCTTCCCGGGTCGAGAGGACGTAAAATTCCAAATTACTTACTTGTTTTATTATTATACACTCACTGCCTAGCCGCCGAAGCGAGCACACCTGAGCTCCCGAATTAAGCGACGCTGAGAAATCAACAGACGAACGAACTACAAAAGAAGAAGACGCGCTACTACTACAGCGCCCACTCTACACCCCACTAAAGGGAAGGATAACTTCACTCCACGCAGCTACCACTAGGCTTCGGCCTATCTGCGCCCACTTCACTTCGCCTCAAATTAAAAGGTGCCACCACTACTGGAACGAGCGAACGGCACCACAACAACGCCACGCCTACAACTCGCGAGGCTCCTCCTCGATCTTGGGCCCTCTCCTCCTGTATTATTAAGACTCATGTGAGTAAATAGAAATCTCGGTTCAGACCGAGTCCTAAGTTCACTCTTAGGCCTCATCTTTCATAACAGCCTTAGTTAAATTAAGTGTAGTTCCTCTTGTTCCGGGTTGGCACCCTTCCACCTCTCTTGATTTATATTTTCACTAACAAATTTTTTCCCCTTTATGATTTTCTTCTGTGTTTTTCATTTTCTGTTTTACATAGATTAGTGAAGCACAGATGAGCAAAAGCGGAAAGACAAAAGGGGGGGGCGACCCCCCCGAACCCGAAATAGTCAGGGAGACCCCCCAGTCACCCAGCCCCAACAAAGATCTCTCAATCACAAATCCTGAAATCTACATCGATGTGACACCCCCAAAATCCAACACCAAAGATGTGTTCCTACTCTTCACCCCCTCAAGAAAACGCCTTAGAAGAACCGGTTCTGAAGCCGAAATTCAACTCAGTCCCCAAAAAACAAGCCCAGATCCAAAAAAGACAAGAGAAGAGCTCGGGACCATGGAGGGTGAGGGCGCTTGCTCTCTTCCCCCCATTGGTCACGTAACACAACCAGATCAACCAGGGGACCCTGGCAGTAAGGCCGTGTCTCCGATCACGTCCCCTGTCAGGAGATCCGATTCAATAGACACTGTTCACAGTGCAAGCAACACACAAACAGACACTACTGATTTGGATTCACTAAAATCCAACAACAACAACAACCAAACCTCACAGCCAACAAACAAAAAATCATCAAACAGAACCTTCAGAAATCAAACACAACCCCAGCCCCCCCCCACCTTCGTCAAACACCCAGTCATCGTCCAGGATCTGGGTACGGGCCCGGCCACCATTAGTGGTCTAGGCCCCCTTTCTCAAATGAAGCTCTGGTCCAACGCGATCGGCACCATCTTAAGCCAGAGACCCTTGGCGGGCAATCGGTGGCTAATCGGATGCCATTCCACCGAACAACAAAACAAACTAGCAAGATTAAACTCAGTTTCACAAATACCAATCAAATGCACCATTCCATCTGCAACCACCGAGGGGGTCATTAAGCCCATACCCCTCGGTGAAAACATTCAAGAGCTGTTGCCGTACATCCCTGACGCCAAATCGATCATGAGGCTCAAAAACAGGGACGGCACAGACTCCAAAGCTCTCAAGATCACCTTTGATAAGCCCATACTGCCTAAAATCACAAATATATTAGTCACTGAGTACATCGTGTCCCCGTTTGTGGCCCCTGTCAGGAGGTGCAGGAAGTGCGCACGGCTTGGCCATAATATGGACCAGTGCCGTGCACCAAAACACATCTGCACCAAGTGCGCCGGGCCCGGTCATGCAGCCAAAGACTGCGAGGCCGCTGTGGCCAAGTGCGTGAACTGCGGGGGCCCACACTCTGCAGCCTACAATGGCTGTCCACAATACCAGCTAAGGCTTCAAGCAAATAAAATTCGTGCAGAGGTCTTCATCACTTACGCTGAAGCGATCCGTAGGGCCAAATTGGCCCTCGAAGCAAATAGACAACAGAAACAACTTCATCAAGCTCCCCCCTCCCCCCCCCCCCCCTGACGTAGACCCTTCGTGGCGACTACCCCCACAACAACAACAACAACAACTGACAACCAACACTTACGCAAATGCCGTTTCAAGGAAACCCCCCCAACAAAAAAACACCCCTGCTGTCCCACAAACTCAACCAACAGTGCAGAACAACACCCCCACCCCGAACCCCAATCAAATCCCTGCCCCCCCCCCCTTCCCTCCCCCCCCCCCCCCCTCGTCCCCCACACCCCCTACTGCTCGTTTCAAAGTTCGCACTAGACTTTCCAGCGCAGTAACAAAATCACTCAAAAAAAAAGCAAATAAGGCAAAACTTCTTGCTGCTCAAGAAGCAAACAAAAACAACATTGAAGACATCATAACAGAAAAAATCAACTTACAAACAGCTACCATGATGGACAAACTGACGACCCACATGGACAAACTATTCAAAACTCACACAAAACAGACCCCACCACCAAGACGACACACGACCAAACACCCCCCCACCCCCCCCCCCCCCCCCCCCCCCCCCCCAATGCCCCATCTTCCTCGCCCCCTCCACACCATCAAGCTCTGACAAATCTACCGCTGAAACATTTATGATAGAAGTATTGAAACACTTTGCCAGGGCCAGAACGACCAACAAACCGAAACTACTTTTGGAGGGACTAGTCTCCCTCCTACCACCCTCTAGTAACCCCACCACAATTAATATGGGACCCGACAGCAAACTTATGAGGCTAGCTGAACTGGCCTGTGGAATTCCCGGGTCAGTAGGCCACGAGGGGAAGGGCAGGATGTCTTCACAGTCATCCCGCAAATCACAGTACCAAAAACCATAAACCCCATTCTAAAAATAGTATCAGTATCGAAATAATGCTTAACGCCCTCTTTAGCCTTTCGGCCATGTGGGGCAGTAACGTTTTACCTGGGGATATAACAAGAGAAAAAAGGGGGGGGGGGGGGAGGGGAGGGGAGGGGGGAGGGGAGTGATTCGGAGGATCTCAGCACACCAAGTGAAGGCAGACCCACAGACGGGGGGATACGCGAGACATCCTCGCGTCACCCTCGACTATGGGGCCGCCCCCTCCCGGAGGGAGATCGGCTCACGGACCACTTGGGAGGGGAGGGGAAGGGGGAGTAGACACCCGGAGGTACTCAACCTTGAAAAGGGAGACCCGCGCTCAGGATACTATGGGGGAAGGGATGGGGGGGAGGTGGGGGGGAAGGGGGGGAGGGGAGGGGAGGGGGGAGGAGGGGGGGTGAACAAAAGTTAACTTATTACTTGGCTTTTGTTTGTAACCGGGCTCGCATTCTACAGACTGACCTATAAAATCCACCTAAAACGTTATTGTTTATAAAAATTCCACTGCTGAGCATCGCATCTTCTAAAATTTATCATTAAAATTTCCAGGACCACTGGTTAAAATTAAACTTTTTATTAATAAAATCTTTTAAAATATCGCGGAAGGTCTGTTAAAATCAGAGAAGAAACAAACTATATACAATACATATTTATTTATTACAATTTATATATTTCCGTAAAATAAGGTATTATAGAAGTTGATATGTGTGTGTTTGTTTATGGGAGGCTAAATCGGAAAAAAAGGGATGTTGGGCCGGGTTCGAACCTCTGACCTGTAGTGTGAGTATGCAGTGTCTGGTCATTTCAGCTGTTGCTTTATCTATTATATACAGGTTAAAATAATCTCTTTATTGTTCTAACTAATCCCGCAGAGGGCGGTCTCCCATCTAAAACGTGGGGTTCCCTATGCCCTAGAATACTGCGAATTAAAAAAGAGAAGAATTGAAATAGTAAATTTTTAAATATATACAAGTATGTACATCCGACATGCCTTTATACAGCCATTTCTTCGACGGTAAAATATATACATTGTTAAAACCGAGTTCGAAGAATTAAAAGGCATGCATTAACGGCGAACTTTGTATAAAATAATCAGGTGAGTAGTGTCTAAAAAAAAAAAAGGTAGGTTAAGAATGGTGGCTTGTGTGGCTGAGGAGACGAAATATTTCGTGCATTTAGTGTTTGGTGGGGGTGAATTTTGTGAGTACAACTTTGATATTTAACTTTTGGTTTTAGATAATAATAGAGAGGGGGGTAGGGGGTGACCTGCGAACCGGGTATTCGATGTTTGTTTTGGGCGTAGAGCTCACCCTTGGAGACCCGTGGGCAGTCCGGGGGTTAAAACTCCGATAAAATCTATTGTTTGTAAAATGAGATGTTTTTCAGTTATGAATTAGTAAAAGGGGTCTGTATTAAAATTAGGTTTAAAAGAGAACGACTGCCAGTCAGCGGAAAGATAAGGCTTGTTTGCCAAGTCCCGAGGCGAGGACCTTCCGCGGGAGGCATATTAAGTTATGTGTAAGTTAGTGTAAGTTGTTGTGTAGAAAGGTATGTAGCCCATAGAGAGGGGGGAGGGGGCTTGGACTGGCCCCCTATGAAGGGACGATAGAAGGAAAGGGGGGGAGGGGGGGATCCCCAACAAAAGTTGGGGATTTGTGAACCCCTGCGATGTGACAAGACCTCTCCATCCGGGTCTCTGGGGGGAGGGGGAGTGGGTAGTGGTTGGCTAGACCTGGGGACCGGTCCAGGGAGATGCCGCTCATTCCGGGGGGGGAGCCCCCGGGGGGCGCCGCCCGGGCCCGCACGCCCCTGGTAGAGGCAATCGGGCGTACTGACCCGGACGGCACCCCCCGGCGACTCACTTGCCCCCGGAGACAAGGACCAGTTGGAAGTTGGGGGCGAGAGGGGCCAAGGTGACGCCCCCCACCGGCCGGGACACCGGCCAGAAGGAGCGGCGACAGTAACGGGAGCCGATAGGGTTCCGTGTCGACCTACACCCCCGCCCGGCCCCCGGCCGACGGGGGGGAGCCACCCGAGTCACTAGGAAGTGGGAGAGAGACCCATTGGAGAGGCAGCATACACCAGACCAGGGGTCACGGGGAGGGGCTACATTTGAGGAAGTGAAAGATAGATTTAGAAGTGGTGTCCAAAGGAAGCCTGGCCGAGGGCCTCGGCCAGCCATATTATTGCTTGCCAGTCATCTGTTTGGCTTTGTATGATTATTTGTTTTGTGAAGGGGATATTGTTTGTTTTGAGTTTTGTTACTAATTTATCTAATTCGGGGGTTATAATATGGCATTGTGTAAATAAGTGGTCTACTGTGAGAAAGTCTCCACATTCACATTTTAGTTCTTGAAATTTATTGTATGTGGCCTCGGTTCTAAGTCTGTAAATCATGGATAGAACGGGCCTAGGTACGGGGGGGAAAAGACCCCCTGTCACAATTTGGTGGTCCCAGGAGTGGGCCGCACAACGGGTCTCAAGTTCCCGAGCCCACACCTGGAACGAAGTTTTCTTTAGTACTGATTTAATTTCAGAGGTTGAAAGTTTAATATTAGTTTTGGTTCCGGACCGACCGAGGGCCGCCTCTTTGGCGGCCCCGTCGGCCTGGTCGTTGCCGTATAGGCCACAGTGGGAAGGGATCCAGCCTAGCGAGATGTCGGTTCCTTTAATTGTGATTTGATGTATAAGGAATTTAATTTCTTGTATGATAGAGCGTCTATTGTTGGTGTCCCCCACTAGAGCTTGTATAGATGAAAGAGAGTCTGTTAGTATGACTATACTCCGTGGGGGGTTTGGAAAGTTATTAGTGTATGAGCATGCTTCTAATATAGCCCAGAGTTCGGCACTAAAAATTGATATATTATTATTGAGTTGGAACGATTTAGTTACTTTTAGATCTGGGATAGTGAAAGCGCAGCCTGTATGTTGGTTGATTTTTGATCCATCTGTGTATATAAGAAGATTGTGTTTGAGACTGTGAATTTTTTCCAGTGCTGCTATTTTTAGTCTGTTTGGGTCTTCTTGTTTGGAATATTGTTCATGTAGGGAGGTGTCTATTGTTATGGGGGTCACCTCCCACTGTGGGTAATCATATGTAGGGTGAGTGGAGACTTCCTCTATGTTTACTCCTGCCTCGTGGAACAGGTCTTCAGTGTATTTAGTTATAGGGATAGTTTTATGGTATAAGGAAGGATGTTTAGTTATATGGTCAGGATGGGAGTGGTAATAAGGGTCTGAAAAATTGTCGTAAAATTCAAAGTCTGTGTACATTTGGGTAGCGTATATACGGGGGAGAAGGATGGAGCAGTTAAGTTTTACTAGTTTGCGTAGTGGGAGCCAGCCCACGTCTCGATAGATTAGATCAGTCACCGCATAACGGGGAAGCCCCAGAGCTATTTTTAGACCGCGGATTTCTATTCTTTGTAATAATTTTAGATCGTGTGTTGTTAAGGAGTGCATTGCTTCTATACCATATACTAATTGACTGCGGACGAGGGATCTGACTAGGTTTGCTAATATTTTGGGGTTTTGTGCCCATTTTTCTAGGGAGATCATTTTAATGAAGTTTAAGGTTTTGTAGGCTTTCCTAGTTATGTAGTTAATGTGTTCAGTCCAGGAAAGATTGTATTTTATGACCACTCCTAAGAATTTGGCGGTGTCGGATGCAAATACTGGTTGTCCATTGATATTGATTGAGAGGTTGTAGTTAATTGAGGGTTTTCTAATGTTAGTTAGTATTATGAAGATGCATTTATTTGGGGCTAATGAAAAACCGTTATCTTGTAAGTAGTGGGCTATCGAGTCTGTTTGTTTTTGGTGTTGTTTAAGGGCTTCCTTGAGTTTTTTTTGGTTGAGTGTTTTCTGTGTGGGTGTCCAGGTGGCTATATCGTCTGCGTACATACTAAGTTTATTGTTGTTGATGTTTGTTTTA
>JAGGCT020004072.1:855888-872864 GCA_017654935.2 Phymorhynchus buccinoides
TAATACAGTTTACAAAGACAGTTTCATTCACAACTAAGAAAAATAGCTCCATGGTTCTTGTTTTTACTGCACTGCCAAATTGAAAACGCCTTCAACACTTTTATTAGTGGCTCCACCCACCCCATCACAAATGGTTTCTAACTCCCGCCAGGGAGAATCGCGTTTTTAGGTTTGATTTCTAGAAACCAGAGCGCAAAATGGACATGTTCCAATCCTGAAAAGACTGTCGTTCTGGTGACCTCGACGGTTTCTGCAAAAACTCATCCGTCAGGGTCCGCCTTAATGCAGGGTACGGTTTCATTTTTACGTTGATTGAGTAAAACCAATTTTGTTCTCTAACTTGGACACGTGAGGTGGCTGGCTACTTTGTAATTTGATTCTGGAACAAACAATGCTGTAACAAAACCATACAACAAAATAATTAGGCCTATTCGTTTTTGTTTTTGTTTTAAATGGATCTCAGTTTTTGTGTGCAAATTGGGTTTTTTCCCGTAAAACCATCTAAAGGATTTACTTTGATTTGCGTAATTCGTGTAGTCAAATGAACGCGCATGCGCGCGTGCGCGCGCACGCACGCACACGCACACAACCAGCACACGCACACGCACGCACACGCACACAGCCACGCACACACACACACCACACACACACTACACACACACACAAAAGCCAAGTGAGAGGATGAGGAATGAGGCAACTAGGATAGTAAAACTGCTGGGATAAAACTCATAAAAGACCCAGAGAGTACTGATTATACAGATGGACACGAAGGCACATAAACTTGACAAACGTGCAGCTTCCTTCGCAAAAGAAAAGGATGACACAATGCAGCACAGACTGACCGACAGCACAACTGGTCAGTCCGTTATCAAGCACTGGCTAATAATAACCATATCGTGGTCAGCCACATCAAAACAGAATAATGATGCCGTACAATGGTCAGTCCGTATCAAGCCACGGCTGAGGACCCACGGTTGATTGGGCGGGTCAAGGGTTAGGGGAAGACGGAGGTGGGGAGAGGAGGTGTAGAGATGGGTGTGGAACAGATTTAACTCAAAGTCGAAATCCTATTTTGAAAACTGCTCTATGCCCATACTAAATCACATCAGAACAAGATAAATCCATAGTATTACGAAAAAGGTCTTGGATTTTATTCTAGCTTTTTTATAAGAAAAACAGATTTGGACATGTGGATGCCAAGCATGATGGTTCTGTCACCTAAATTGCCGTTGTCATTGTCTTACGTTAGAGTGTCAGAATACGATTTATTGAAAGGTCCCCTCGCTCACAGCATGCTTGGCCAGCTCACCAGGCAGCAGCAGGCGCACAGCCGTCTGGATCTCGCGACTGGTGAGGGTGGAGCGCTTGTTGTAGTGAGCCAGTCTGGAGGCTTCAGCGGCGATCCTCTCGAAGATGTCGTTCACGAAGCTGTTCATGATCGACATGGCCTTGCTGGAGATGCCAGTGTCAGGGTGCACCTGCTTCAGCACCTTGTAGATGTAGATGGCGTAGCTCTCCTTCCTCTTGCTCTTACGCTTCTTGTCGCCTGTGCGAACGGCCTTGGCTTTGCCGGACCTTCTTGGGCTGCGCCCTTGGAACTGACTTTGGGAGGCATAGTAACAGGCATAGACTAGTTGTCAAGACTGAATATGACTCGGGTTGCGCCAAAAAAGAGGCTTTAATGCCTGTGGCCGCTGTGGCGCGAGACCCATGAAGAATTCTGGAATTTGATTGGTTCTGCTTACCAACGGGCAATCATGATTGGTTGCCCTTGTACACGAAAAGGTAAAATTGGGAAGCAGAGTATAAAGGCCCTGCCAGTGTGTGCGTGTGCAGTACATACGCTTCGCAAGCGACCATCGTCCAGTGTGTACTTTTATCAGTACTCCAAGCACTTTCTCCAACTTTCATCATGTTCTGGTCGTGGAAAAAGGCGGAAAAGTCAAGGGGCAAAGAAGCAAGTCTCGCTCCTCCCGCGCTGGACTCCAGTTCCCAGTGGGCCGAATCCACAGGGCTTCTGCGAAAAGGGCAACTATGCTGAGCGCGTAGGCGCTGGTGCCCCCGTGTACCTGGCGGCTGTTCTTGAGTACCTGGCCGTCTCCCGCTTGAGGTCCTGGAGTTGGCAGGCAACGCTGCCCGCGCGACAACAAGAAGACGAGAATCATCCCCCGTCACCTGCAGCTGCGCCACATCCGCAACACCGACGAGGAGCTCAACAAGCTCCTGTCCGGGGTAGCTCACCATCGCCCCCAGGGCAGGTGGGGGGGGGGCCCAACGCCCACAGGGATTGGGCTGCCCAAGAAGTCTCAGGGCTAAGCGTGCCCGGCGGAAAGGCCCAAGAAGCCTCCTCCCACCCCCCCTCATCTTCAAGGCGGGGGCTTTTCATGGAAAGCCACCTAATTCATAAGTATGCCAGTCCAACTCCTCCCTCCCCCCCCACTCCAACTTGTCAGAGGTTCCGGGAAACAGGGGCATTTAACACACGGAATTTCCCAGAACACGCTCAATGGGGTTCGTACCATTTATGTCTTGGTCAGGGGGCCCAATAGCAGCCCGAAGCAAATACTATCAAGTAAACGGGGGAACATACATGGTATAATGGCATAGGAGACCGCCCACACACATGTCAGTTAAGAAAGTCAAAAACATTAACTCATTACTATTATTTAAATACGGTGAAATTCACCCAAAATCAGCCAACGGTTCATTGTAGTCATTTGGGGTTTAACAATAGACCACTCTGACTGGATCGATCGATCTACATGGTCTAACAATGAAATTAGTACAGTGATTAGTAAATAAACTACATAAATTAGTCCTGGGCTTCTCGTTGCCCTACACGAGCACTCCACAACTCAAGGGGCAGGAGGGCCTATTACAATGATGTAGGGGACATTAGAGCTTCCTAGGTCTGGGAATGGGGGACTTTATTTATTGCGCCAAATGTGGGCTGGGGGCGGCTATTTGTCATGGTGGGGGGGTAGTAAGTAACACAACGGTTACGCTCACAATTCAGTGCTTGGTCGATGCCCTAATTGAACTCACACTAGGCCCAGGGCCCCAATGATCACTCGGGGCGTAACCCAATGGGTTTCGTCGTAAGTCTAATAAATAGCTAATAAAATAAATTTACAGCATACTATGGGTAGCCTGAAAGGTGCTAGTCATTAGCTTCTAGGGTGAATTAACGGTTAGTCTTTAACATACACAGCCTTGTTAGCGCGTTTAGAAGTACATCGGACTAATGCCCACCGAATTTTAGGTCGGGTTTGTGGGCATAGGGTTGTGTCCTATTTTAGCTAACATAGGGTTTAAGGTCACCCGTTTCGGGATTTACGTTTAATCCACTTTAGGGTTACTTGAGTCGTTGTATTGGGGAACACGTTGGTACAAACAATCGGTTCGATTTTAAAATTTCCAGTGTAGTTCGATTTAGGGTTTTTGGGTTAGGAACAAGCGCCAATAACGGGTTTGACTTTAGTCTTTCTTTTTTAGGGTTAGGCCTTTAAAAACTAGGGTTCGGGTAACCTTGACTAGGGTAGGGTTACAGTTGTTTTATTCAGTGTTCTATGTTAGGCTTAGCCTTTTTTTTAGGGGGTTGTAGCTCTCTTTTTAGGTTAGTCTTTTAGGGTTTGTCACTTTTTTGTTAGGGTTTAAGCCTTTTTTTGGTTTAGGGTTAGGGGTTAGCCACTTTTTATAGGGTTTTAGGGTTTTTCTCAGTCCTTTTTAGGGGTTTTGGGTTAGCACTTTAGGGTTTAGTTGTTTTAGGGTTAGCACTTTAGGGTTAGCACTAGGTTTTCCGTTTTTTAGGGTTAGGGTTTTCGCTTTTTGGTTAGGGTTAGGGGGCCTATCAAAGGGTTTTAGTTTTTAAGCCACTTTAGCTGGTTTAGGGTTTTAAGGGTTTTAGGGTCCCACCCCCACCTAGCCTTTTTTGCGGTTGTGGGTTCGCACTTTTTCAAAACAGTTAGGGGTTTTTCGGGTTAGATTCAATTTTATTGTTGTAGGGGTGTTTATACACATTTAGGGTTTTTTATGCCCAATTTTTTTTCAATCCCAATAGGTCTCGGTTTAGTCCCAACCTTTTAGGGTTTAGGGTTTAAGTCTTTTCTATTTAGGGTTAGCCTTTTAGGTCTTATAGGGTTTTAGGGTTAGGGTTAGTCTTTTAGGGTTAGGCTCTTTTTATTAGGGTTAGCACTTTTTTTTTAGGGTTTAGTGGGTTAGTTGGTTTTTTTTAGGGTTTAGGGTTTAGGGTTTAGTCCTTTTAGGGGTTTAGGGTTAGGTGCGTTAGCACTTTTAGGGTTTAGGGGTTAGGGTTAGTCTTTTAGGGTTAGGGTTAGTCTTTTAGGGTTAGGGTTAGCACTTTAGGGTTTAGTGTTTTTAAGGTTAGGGTTAGTCTTTTTAGGGTTATGGTTTAGGGGTTAGCCCTTTAAAGGGTTAGCCTTTTTAGGGTTAGGGTTAGCCTTTAAGGGTTAGGGTTAGTCTTTTCAGGTTAGGGGTTTTCTTCATTTTTAGTGTTTAGGGTAGGGTTAGTCTTTTAAAATGTTAGGGTTAGTCACTTTAACCCTAAGGGTTTAGGGTTTTGCACTTATTTTTTTTACCCTTAGAAGTTTAGTCTTTTAAGGGTAGAACCCTAACAGGGTTTATAAAAGGGTTAGGGTTAGCCCTTTAAAGGGTTAGGGTTAGCACTTTAGGGTTAGGGTTAGCACTTAAAAGGTAAGGTTAGGGTTAGTGTTTTAGGGTTAGGTTTAACCCTTAGGGTTAGGGTTAGCTTTATAAGGTTTATGGGTCTTTTAGGGTTAGGGTCTTTTAGGGTTAGTCCCTAGAACTAGGGTTAGGGTTAGTCGTTAAGGGTTAGTGTTAGGGTTAGGGTTAGGGTTAGCACTTTTAGGGTTAGGATTAGGGTTAGTGGGTTTTAGGGGACTTAGGGTTAGTCTTTTAGGGTTAGGGTTTAGGGTTAGTCTTTTAGGGTTAGGGTTAGGGACAGTCTTTTAGGTGTTAGGGTTAGTCTTTTACCCCATAATAGGGTTAGCCCTTTAGGGTTAGGGTTCAGGTTAGCCCTAGGGGTACTAGGCGTAAACCCTAACCCTAAAAGAGCTAACCCTAACCCTAACCCTAAAAGGGCCTAACCCTAACCCTAAAAGACTAAACCCTAACCCTAACTGACCTAAAAGGATTAAAATAACTAACCCTAACCCTAAAACACTAACCCTAAAGTGCTAACCCTAACCCATTAACCATGTGTAAAATGTACTAACCCTAGTTAAGACTAACACTAATCCTGTCCAAAAGGCTAACCCTAACCACAAAGATGATCTGCTAGGATCGATACAACCGTGACATTAAGTGACACTGAACAGCCAGCCACGTGATCTGTGAACACTATGTCACGTGATCTGTGATTGAGACACGACAACTGTCTCACTTGTGAACGGTCGACTAATCAGCAGTCTATTTACACGCTGTCCATAATGATGTTTGTTTATTTATTAAGTGTATGTATTACATCGGACATTTGGTTAATGATTTAAATAAGCATGTATTTGCATCAATTATTTCTCATTAGAGCGGGCCTAGTAAGGCACACAAGTTATTCATGTCAATTGGGTCAAGATGGCGGACCTAATTATGTATGTATTTCCGCATTTGGGGTCGGATGTATGGGTATATATACAGTAATTTCCTTCCATTTTGTTGTTTGTAGTGCTCACTTTTACACCTTGTAGTTAACTTTGAGCAGAGAGAGTGCATCTTGAGTCTCTAGACAGATGATTAAATGTGAAGGCATTTTGAGCATGATCAGAGTTAGTGTCACTATTAGCTTCGCGTGGCCTCCTATGCAGTGATCTAATATGGAGAGCCGAGAAAACTTGATTGTGTGAGTGCGTCATATAATACCGTATAGTCAATTGGGCGATCAATTAGGATGCAGACGCTGAAGCAAATAATTCACTCTTAATAGAACAGTAATGTCATGATGATTTTACAGAGTGGTCTACCGATAAATAGCCGACTTCTCTCCGTGAAAACTGAGTCGGAATAACAGTGTGCGGTATATGTAGTACGATGTAATCGAGAAACAGTTATCATTTTGTTCCTGCGGAGAATTTCCTTAGCGTCTATATTTTGTTTGAAAGAATTTACATCTGACATCATGGATGTTGATCGTTCTCGCACTTACGACATGAATTTTGTATTAATTAGGAGCCTCGGCAAGGCTCGAGTAGACCACATGGTGTAAAGACCGTATTTTGCCGTAAGGGTGCAAGCTGTAGCTTATGCGCCAACAGGAGGAAAGTACTATGCTTAAGTAATATGAGACCACACATTCACAGGAGTGTATAGGCATAATATATTGTCGGAAGCCCAGCAATCCGCCATTACCGACCTGGCTTATGCAAATCGCGGGTGCCATAGATCAAACATGGTATCTGTCTGGTCACGCCTCTCAGTAACTCCGAGGACGACTTTGCCGCGGCAGACGCATTAGCGCGCTGCTGAAGGAGCCTGTTTCTGGCAGATTCAGAACGTTTTATCGCTCGTGACGAATCTTTTTTTCATTGTCATGGGTTTATACATGTGTGTCACCTAGGCATGAGCTATTAGTAGCATTGGATTTTGTTTATATTCTACAAATGCTTATTCTATGTGCTTTTGAACCGATACTTTTCTTTTCAGCAACACTTTTGATTGTCAGCTTTGAATAGAAGTCAAAAGGTTAGTTCGCACCCGTCTTCATGCACTCACAAACGATTCAATATTTATTGTCAAATGTTTAAATACACAAATGTTTCTTTATCCTCGAATGACTTAGCACAGAGTAGAATGCGTGTTTCGTATTTTGTTTTTTGGGGCTCCGTAGTTATGTCGCAGCTACGAGTTCGATAATGGGCAAGGTCAATTTTTTTATTTCTTAGGTTTGTTAGTGTGCCATTCCTTTTTCAGTTCGCGCACGTATGCGCATTTTGTTTTTTGTATGTAATCGAAGATAACTGTAGATTGCAAATCCGATGCTGTTTGCTATTCTAAAATCTTAGAACTGAAGCAGACTATACTTAGTCTACATGGCAAGATCTAATATGCTTATATGGTCCTGTCTGTCTGTCTGTCTGGCTGACACTGATTGTTTTTTTCTGGTTTCTGTACCCCTACTCCACTCGATGGTCCCTGTCTGTCAACCTGTCTGTCTCTATGTCCTGCCTGTCTGTCCTCTATGGTCCCTCTCTGTCTCTGTCTGTCCATATCTGTCACTTTCAGTCTGTCTCTGGTTTTGACACTGAATGATGTATCTGTTCCCGTCTCCCAAACCCCGGGACACTATGCCCCTCTCTGTCTGTTGTCTGTAGTTGACGGTCTGTCTGTCTCTCCCTCTCCTGTGATCTCATTAAAATGTGTGTATCAAACGCATGCCAAGACCTCCCACTAATTGGGTTCTGAATGTCTGCTGTTCGTCTGCACTGCCTTCTGTCTGTCTCCCTCTTCAGCCGTATCTCCGGTGTGTGTGTGTGTGTTGGTGTGTGTGTGTGTGTGTGGTGTGTGTGTGTGTGTGTTTGTGTTGTGGTGTGTTGTGGTGTGTGTGTGTGTGTGTGTGTGTTATGTGTGTGTGTGTGGTTTGGTGTGGACTGTATCTGGATGTGTGTGTGTGGTGTGTGTGTGTGTGTGGTGTGTGTGGTGTGTGTGTGATCGGCTGTGTGTGTGTATGGGTGAGGTGTGTCGCGTTGAGAGAGTGACACTGAGAAAACAGACAGGTCGTCTAATGGGTGCCTAGGAGCTTGCATCAGGAAGCTAACAGCTTCCTCCAATCATTCCGCATTCCGCTGTCCGCTGCCACAAAACGATGGTGTCAACCGATGACGGCCTTGCATGTGCCACCAGTGAAATCGCCCACTCCATATCATCTATATGGAGTGGGGTTGATATAGAACAAACAACCGAACTAAAGCGTTCTGATTTCTCTCACTACCGCCACTATATGTCTCTCTCTTTCTGTCTGTCTCTATCGTCCTCTCGGTCTGTCTGTCGCTATGTCCTTCTCTGTCTAGTCTGACTGGAAATTGATTTGTTTGTTCGTTTCTGTCTCACTCTAGCCCCCTAGGAATGTCTCTATGTCCCTCCTGTCTGTCTTTACGTCCTCTCTGTCTCTGTCTGTCGATCGGTCTGCTCTATGTGTCCTATCTGTCACTGTCAGTCTGTCTTTGGTTGAACACTGAATTGATTTCTCTTGTTCCCGTCTTACCCAACCTCTGATCTAATGTCTCCTCTCTGTCTCTGTCTATCTGTCTGTCTCTATATGTCCCGTAATCTGTCACTGTTCAGCTGTCTTGTTCTGAACTGAATTGATTCTCTGTTCCCTGTCTCCAGCCTCTGACTTGCCCCTTCTCGGTCTTGTCTGTATGTGTGACGGTCGTCTGTCTCTTCCGCTTGCCTGTCGTCTCCTCTTCGAGTGTGTGTGTGTGTGTGTGTTGTGTGTGTGGGGTGTGTGTGTGTGTGGTGGGTGTGTGCTGAGTGTGGTGTGCGCGGTGTGGTGCACGAGTTGAGAGAGAGGACCCCCGAGCAACACACCCACACACACACACCCACACACACACACACACCACACACACCACACACAACACACACACACACACAGAGAGAGAGAGATGCGTTTCGACCACGCGTCCCTTTAATAGGACTTTAGAAGGATCTAAGATTCATAATGATATTAATAAGTCTCACACTATACGATGCGAATATAGCGCCATGTATCTTTTATTTAGGAAAAATCAATTTGAGAAATATGATACAGAGAGAGTAACACGGTGAAATACCACCCCAAATAATGATCAGGCCCCAACGTGCTTAACTTTCAGTGACGGATGGGAACCAGTGTTTTCAACGTGTTATGGCGTTGGCGAACAGAAACCAAACGCAAACGGAACAGAATGATTGAGCCAAAAAGGTGAAGTATTACTTTCTTTCTTTTTTAAAGGTGAACTGGGTGCACAATCGTTCGCAAAATGAGTATAACTAGAAAGACAGCGCTTCTGAAGGACTCTCGTTGATGGTTGGAAAAGCCCGCAAGGTAAGCGTGTATAAAAGGTTGGAAAACGCAACCGTCTGAGCTCCTCGTCTCTTTCTAGCGTATCACAGGCAGAAGAAGACAGCGTTTCAGTCTACAACTCTACAACTCTACAAATCTCCTATAATGGCTCGTACAAGCCCAAAACCGCTCGCAAGTATACTGGAGGGAAAGCTCCCCGCAAACAGCTGGCTACCAAGGCGGCCAGGAAAAGAGCGCGCCTGCACACAGGGCGGAGGTGAAGAAGCCCCACCGCTACAGGCCCGGCACGTCGGCCCTGCGTGAGATCCCTGTTTTCGCTTGCAGAAGAGCAACGAGCTGTTGATCCGCAAGCTCCCCTTCCAGCGCCTGGTCCGCGAGATCGCCCAGGACTTCAAAACGGACCTGCGTTTAAGAAGATCAGCCGTCATGGCCTGCAGTGAAGCCAGCCAGAGGCCTACCTGGTGGGTCTGTCGAAGACACCAACCTTTGTGCCATCAACCGCCAAGCGTGGACAATCATGCCAAGGACATCAGCTAGGCACGCCGTATCCGTGGCGAGCGCGCTAAGCTTAGGCTTTGAGCCCAGTCCTTAGACAACCCCTACTTTAGTCCTTTTAGGACCACCACAGATTCCCGAGTGGGTCACGACTCGTTGCAGGGTTACTGTTACTAACATCGCAAGTACAATGTGAAAATATTAGGCAAACCTGCCACAAGTGCAGTATATGATTATGTATGAATTAAGAATATTTTTGCATTGTGAAGCCAAACTAAGTTTCTGGGCAATGCGAGTGATTCAAACGAAATGCGACTCATCAACGGGCACCCTGACGGGTGAGATTTTGCAAGAAACACATCAAGATCACAGCGAAAACACCATGTACAGAGATTGCAAACACTCACTTGCTCTGTTTTTGTAGAAGTGAAATCTGTGGTCTCCTGGCGGACCTCCAGAAGTTGGATTGTTTCATGAAAGACCACACACGTGCTGCTCTTTTCTAATGCTGCCTGAGTTATGCCAAATCGTTTGCAACAAAATGTCCACAATACAAAGCCTTTTCATTTTTGGTAAATATGTTTTAATACAGTGTACCAAAGACAGTTTCATTCACAACTAAGAAAATAGCTCCATGGTTCTGTTTACTGCAATGCCAAATTGAAAAAAGCTTCAACCACTTTATTAGTGGCTCACCCACCCATCCCAAAATGTTTCTAACTACGCCAGGGAGAATCGCCGTTTTAGTTGATTCTCGGAAACCAGAGCAAAGACTGTTCCAATCCTTGAAAAGACGGTTTCTCTGGGACCTCGACCTACGTGTTTCTTGCACAAAACTATCCGTCGGGTCCGCCTTTAATGCAGGGTACGGTTTCATTTTTCACGTTGCTTGAAGTAAAACCAATTTTGTTCTCTAACTTTGTGGACTACGTGAGGTGGATGAGGCTTACTTTGTAATTTGATTCTTGAACAACAATTGCGTAAACAAAACCATACAACAAAATAATTAGGCCTATTCGTTTTGTTTTTGTTTTAAATGATCTCAGTTTTGTGTGCCAAATTGGGTTTTCCAGTAAAACCATTAAAGGCTTTACTTTGATTTGCGAATTCGGTGTAGTCAAATGAACGCGCATGCGCGCGTGCGCGCTCACGCACGCACGCACACGCCACACGCACACGCACACGCACACGCACGCACACGCACACACGCACACGCACAACCACACACACACACAACTACACGCCCCACAAGCCAAGTGATGAGATGAGAATGAGGCATACTAGCGATAGTATAAAAAACTGCTGGATAAAAAACTCATAAAAGACCAGAGACGTTATGATTATACAGATCGGACACGAAGGCAATAAACTTGACAAAACGGCAGCTTCCTTCGCAAAGAAACGGAGGACACAATGCAGCACAGGGACTGACGACAGCACAAAACTGGTCAGTCCGTTATCAAGAACTGCAATAATAACACTATTTGGTCAGCCCACATCAAACAGAATAATGATTCGCCGAAGATGTCGTTCACGAAGCTGTTCATGATCGACATGGCCTTGCTGACACGATAGCCAGTGTCAGGGTGCACCTGCTTTAGCACCTTGTAGATGTAGATGGCATAGCTTTCCTTCCTCTTCCTCTTGCGCTTCTTTTCGCCTGTGCGAACGGCCTTGGCTTTGCCGGACTTCTTGGCGCCCTTGGAACTGACTTTGGGAGGCATAGTAACAGTTAGACGTTGTAAAGACTGAATATGACTCGGTTGCGCCAAAAAAGAGGCTTTATTGCCTGTGCCGCTGTGGCGCGAGACCCATGAAGAATTCTGGAATTTGATTGGTTCTGCTTACCAACGGGCAATCATGATTGGTTGCCCTTGTACACGAAAAGGTAAAATTGGAAGCAGAGTATAAAGGCCCTGCCAGTGTGTGCGTGTGCATACGCTTCGCAGCGACTCGTCAGTGTTCTTTATCAGTACTCCAAGCACTTTCTCCAACTTTCATCATGTCTGGTCGTGGAAAAGGCGGAAAAGTCAAGGGCAAGAGCAAGTCTCGCTCCTCCCGCGCTGGACTCCAGTTCCCAGTGGGCCGAATCCACAGGCTTCTGCGAAAGGGCAACTATGCTGAGCGCGTAGGCGCTGGTGCCCCCGTGTACCTGGCGGCTGTTCTTGAGTACCTGGCCGCTGAGGTCCTGGAGTTGGCAGGCAACGCTGCCCGCGACAACAAGAAGACGAGAATCATCACCCGTCACCTGCAGCTGGCCATCCGCAACGACGAGGAGCTCAACAAGCTCCTGTCCGGGGTTACCATCGCCCAGGGAGGTGTGCTGCCCAACATCCAGGCTGTGCTTCTGCCCAAGAAGTCTCAGACTAAGGCCCCCGGCGGAAAGGCATAAGAAGCCTCCTCCCTCCCCCCCTCATCTTCAAGGTCCTTTTCAGGACCACACATGGCACCACAATGATTGAGCACCCATGTCCTGAACGGCATCAAATGAGGGTCTGGTTTCTGATGTTCTTAATGTTGGGAGGTAAGAATAGGCCCTATTTATGGACGTCGACAAAGGAATCCTAAATAAATTGCAGATAAATCTTTTCTCTACCCAGATGAAATCTTTTCTCTACCCAGGTAGTTATGGAGAGTGTGGGCTGAAAATGGGCTGGCGTTGAAAGGGTTTTAAGAAAGATATTTTAGGATAATGACAAGGTAAAAAAAACGGAGATATCTTGCAGAGGTTTGGACCAATCTTTTGGTACTTTCTGTACGCAAAATCCAAATTAGAACGAATCTTGGGTTCGTTATAAAATTTGGACCTTTTGGGTGTAAGGGACAAGAAGATAAACGAAACGATCTACTCACTGCCTTGGAGAAAAACAATGGTTCTTTCTCTTTCATCCTTGATCTTTCCTGCAGCGTTGATACTATTGACCACTCTACCTCAGTTCTAGACTTCACACCTCCTTTGGTCTATCTGGGGATGTTCTTTCGGGTTTTCCTTCCTACCTCTCTGAGATCGCACCCACAGACAGTTGTTAGTCAATGGTTCTCCATCTCTTCCAAAGGCCTTCAGTTCGGTGTGCACCAAGGTTCAGTCTTAGGCCCTATCCTTCTGTAGCTTTATACCAAACCTCTCTCCACCATCATCAACCAGCATTCTCTTCAAAATCATAGCTTTTCTGATGATAATAAGCTGTACATTTCTGCCCACCCTGAGTCAGTTAGATCAATGATTGATCTTCTAAGTTGTGCATTTTGCTGTTAAAAACATGGATGTTCTATAACAAACGTAACTAAATGCTAAAAGGACAGATGATTGTTTTTTGTTTTTTTGTTTTTAAATTTGGTTTTTTTTTTTTTTTTATTGTAGCCTATAACACACAATTAAAACTCAGGTTCTCCCAGGTTGTTATCCACATTGATGGCACTAGGATCAAGCTATCAGCTATCTGTCGCAATCTAGGGTACTTGGCCCAAACCCTTCTTTCAAACAGCAGTTCCAATGTTTGCAAGTCGTACTATCTGAACTTCGAAGAATTAGTTCAATCGCCGTTTCCTCTCCAATATGCCCTGAGACTCTAGTAAGCTTTTGTTTCTGTCTCGCCTTGACCTACTGTAACTCACTTCTTCGCTGGGCCATCAACTCTCATCTCTAAGCGCCAACTGTGCCCGTCTCATTTCTCGGCTTCCCACTAGGTACGATAATATCACTCTGGTTCTTTCGTTCCCTACATTGTCTCCCAGTTCAATCACGTCGTCTTCTGATTCTCGTCTCCTTTCCCTCCCTCACCCGTCTAAAATCTGCTGGCCAAACGTTATATTGCCTGTCAAGCACCACTCTTTGGAATTATCTGCTTGCCTTCCGACACACTCAGTCTCCCTCATCAAACCTTCTCTTAAAAACCCATCTTTTTCCTTGCTGCACCCTAAATATTGATCAGTCGTCTATCGTTGTGTGTGCACGTGAGGACGATAGGAATAGAGGTTTGTGCAGTGTTTTGTGGTGTGTGTGTGTGCGTAAGTCAAGGTCAAGTCAAGTCAAAATGATCTTTATGACGATAAAGAGTAAGCTTGATAAAGCTTTTTTTAAGTCCTGTGTGTGTGTGTGTGTGTGTGTGTGTGTGTGTGGGTGTGTGTGTGTGTGTGTGGTGTTGTGATGTGTGGGTGTGTGTTTAGTGTGTGTGTTTGTGTGTGTGTGTGTCTGTGTGGGGGTGTGTGTGTATGTGTGGTGAGCATGCATATGAGCATACATGTGTGCTTGTGTGTGTCTTGGTTTTGTGGGTTATGTGTGCACGCATGTGTATGTGTGTGTCTGTATGCATGTGATGTGTATCTGTCTACGTGAGTGTAATTTTGTATGTATCTCTAACGTTTTGTGTATGTGTGTTGGTGTAGTGGTCAGTCAGCAACTCAGTTGCTAGGCTTACGGAATGAAAGTGAATAATGAGCATGTTGATAAGGTGAGAGGCGCGTGTACGTGTGGTGTGCGTGTGTGTGTTGTGTGTGTGTGGGCGAGAGTGAGTGCGTGTGTGTTGTGTGTGTGTGTGTGTGGCTGTGTGTGTGTGTGTGGTGGGGTGTGTGTGTGTGTGTGGTGTGTGCTGTGGTGGGAGAGAGAGAGAAGAGATGAGAGAGAGGAGATGAGAGAGAGAGAGAGAGAGAGAGAGAGAGAGCGTTGCATTGTATATGCGTTGTGCTGTTTGTTAGTCTTAAATGCTATTTTGCCTAGATGAATAATTGATTGTAAAGCGCTTTGGGCTCATTTTGTGGGGAAAGCGTAATAAATGTATACTATTATATTATTATTCATTATATTATATTATTATAATTGTTAGTATCATTACGGAACCCTCATGCATATTTCATCGTTTCGTCCAGAATACTAAGTTTTACAATATTTCTATGGCATGTACTTCCACTAAACCAAGTGTTAAAGACAACCCAACCCGGACACTTTTTCCTCCATGGAGGCCGCTTCGCTTTTTACTATACCGCATTCTTCAAAAATGTATCATTCTACTTGCAGAAATCAAATTAACACATCAAAAATGCCGGGCAGAGGTAAAGGAGGAAAAGTGTCTGGGAAAGGGGGGGCGCTAAGCGTCACCGAAAGTGCTTCGTGACAATATCCCAGGGGTACCACCAAGCCCGCACCGCGTCTGGCCAGTCGTGGTGGAGTCAAGAGCATCTCGGGGATCATTCTACGAGGAGCCCGTGGCGTACTCAAGGTGTTATGGAGAACGTGACCTGTGACTGCTGTCACCTACACGAGCACGCCAAAAGGAAGACCGTGACCGCCAGGACGTGGTGTACGCCCTCACACGCCAGGGCCGCACCCTCTACGGCTTTGGTGGTTAGGCCCCGAACCTCGCTCGATCTTAAGAGATCAAAAAACAACTCGAAAAGCCCTTTCAGGGATACACATTTTCCACAGTGAGCTACACATGTCTGTTGCAATAGTTGATTTACATTAGTCTTAGGTCAACCATGGAGCTGCTACAGAGGATTGTAGCGTCCAGTCGTTTGACATTAAGAGAGGAGTTGGTAAAACGCCCATTCTACCAGGGTAAGAGCCCATGCAATTACTCAAGATAAATGAACAAATTTCAGTTTACATTTACATGACTTTAAAATACCCATTGAAAAATTTATGATGTGGTAAACAAGCTGAGTTTTTGAATATTTATTGACTTTTTTTCGTTTATCATTTTCTGTACTTGAAAAGTGAATAATCTTATTTTCTACAAGCTTATTCTATGTGTTTTGACGATACTTTCTTTTTCAGCAACACTTTGATTGTCAGCTTTGAATAGAAGTCAAAATGTTTAGTTTCGCACACTGTTCTGTCACGCACAACCGATTCAGCTTTATTGTCAAATGTGTAAATACACAAAGTGTTCTTATCCTGAATGATTCAGAGCCACAGAGGTAGAATGCTGTTTCGTAGGGTCCGTCAGTTATTCGCAGCTACGAGTTCGATACTGGGCAAGGTCATTTTTTTATTCTTAGTTTTGTTAGGTGCATTCCTTTTTCAGTCGCGCACGAATGCGCATTTGTTTTTTGTATGTAATCGAGATCACTGTAGATTGCAAATCCGATGCTGTTTGTATTATAAAAATCTTGAAACTGAAAGCAGACTATAACTTAGTCTACATTGGCAAGATATAATATGCTAATGGTCTCTGTCTGTCTGTCTAGTCCGGCTTGGACCACTGATTGTTTTTTCTGTTTTCTGTACCCCACCTCTCACTCTCATGTCCTGTTGAACCTGTTCTGATCTCTATGTTCCTGCCTGTCTGTCTCTATGTCCTCTCTGTCTCTGTCTGTCCCTACTGCACTTTCAGTCTGTCTCTGTTTTGACAATGAATGATTTATCTGTTCCCTGTCTCCAAAACCCCTGACACTATGCCCCTCTCTGCTGTTTGATGTTATGTTTGACGGTTGTCGTTTCTCCCTCTCTCTGTGAATCTCATAAAATGTGTGTATCACGCATTGCAAAGACCACTAATTTGTTTCTGGAATGTAGCCTGTCTGTCTGCCTGCTTCTGTCTGTCTCCCTCTTCAAGCCGGTATCTCCGGTGTGTGTGTGTGGTGTGTGTGTGTGGTGTGTGGTGTGCGTGTGGGTGTAGTGTGTGTGTTTGTGTGTGTGTTGTGTGTTGTGTGTGTGTATGTGTGTGTGTGTGGGGTGTGTGTGTGACTGTATCTGTATGTGTGTGTGGTGTGTGTGTGTGTGGTGGTGTGTGTGTGTGTTGTGTGGGACTCGGTGTGTGTGTGTATGTGTGAGGTTGCGCGTTGAGAGAGACACTTGAGAAACAGACAGAGTCGTCTAGATGGGTGCCTCAGAAGCTTTGCCCAGAACTAAACGCTTCCTCCAATCATCAGGCCTTCCGCGTTAGCGCTGCCACAACGCTGGTGTCAACCGATGACGCCTGCATGTGCACAGTGAAACGACCACTCCCATACATATTATAGGAGTGGGGTGATATAGAACAAACACCGAAACTAAGCGTTTCTGATTCTGTCTAACTAACCGCCTCACTCTATGTCTTCTCTTCTGTCTGGTCTCTATGTCCCTCTCGGTCGTCTGTCTCTTGTCCTTCTCGTCTGTCTGACTGAAAACTGATTAGTTTTCCGTTTTCTGTTCACTATATGCCCCTATGGAAAATGTCTCTATAGTCCCTATCTGTCTGTGTCTTTACGTCCTCTCTGTCTCTGTCTGTCTATCTGCTGTCGCTATGTGTCCCTAATCTGTCACTGTCAGTCGTCTTTGGTTTGACACTGAATTGATTTCCTGTTCCTGTCTCCCAACCTCTGACTCTATGTATCCCTCTCTGTCTCTGTCATCTGTCTGTCTCTATATGTCCCTATCTGTACTGTCAGTTCTGTCTTTGGTCTGACACTGAATTGATTTCTCTGTTACCTGTCTCCCAGCCCTGAGACTATGCCACCTCTCTGT
>JAGGCT020004072.1:873364-918903 GCA_017654935.2 Phymorhynchus buccinoides
TTGTTATCATTCTGTACACACAAAAACGCTATTTTTTACCAACTTCACAAGTGATTTGAGGCACTGGGATGGAACAGGCTTCTGTAATAAATTTCAAGCATGTATGTCCACATAACTTATTGTCTTGGAGAAACGCACTTGTTTATATTGGCCTACTCAGTTTTAATATGAAGATCTTTAAAGTTGAACAATACCGTATTGGCATATGACCAAAAAGAGCGTAACAATTAAATATTCAAAGATCATAACTCATGATCTAATTGTCTTAGAGGGAAAAAATGGATCCGTTGGATTCATATTAAAAAGTTCTATCTTACAAGTATATTTTGCAACATATGTTGTTGAAATAAAAATTGACTTGGAATAGACTATACAGCAGGCCATTTTTATGCCCGGCAGAGGAAGGTGAGTGAGTGTGTGTGTTTGTAAGTACTATGTGTTTTTGTGTGTGTGTGTGTGTGTGTGTGTGTGTGTTTGTGCGTGTGTGTCACTGTGTGTGTGTAGAAGAATAAAGACTAAAGTGTGTGGGTTTCTGTTATCATTTATGTATTTAGGTTGTTCTTAGTTGTCCTTTGGCGATCTACGATCGCAAAGGGTATGATTCGTTCGTTATGGGTTTTTTGTGTTGTTTTTTTTTCTAAGGTATCTCCCGAACCGCTTTGACCGGAAACTTCAAATCATTTTTTGTGTGGTGGTGTGGTCACCATGAGGGAGGCATTCCGCGCATAAATTATCGCCGTTGGTGACCTGTTACTATCTGTTTGTTGTATGGGGGGGGGGGGGGGGGGGGGGGGGGGGGGTGGGGGGGGGGGGGGGGGGGGGGGGGGGGGGGGGGGGGGGGGGGGGAGGGCTTGGAGTTTATAGAAGAACAGCCCCTTTTTTTCAAAAACCTGCACTTCACTGGATTTGTTTATTGCTTTGCATGCAAAATTCCATTCATTGTTTCTTCTTCTTTCTTCTTCTGGATATGGTTTACATATCGCAGACTCCACTTCTGACGATAAATTGCGACGATATATCCCCAATTTTCCTTCTGATTGGGGATGTTTATCCTGCCCAATGCCCAAAGTCTTCACTTAGACTGCTACTGGTACAGTCGGATGCATGCTATGTGAATTCATGTAATCCATCCCACCGGCACAACACGGCCTACTCGTACGGAATAGTGGAATGGGCTTTAGCGTGCGTGCAAGATCTTGTGCAGTGCCTTCGCACACTGGACCTCGGTTTTAAGTCTCATCCGAGGGACTAGGACATTTTTTTATGAGTAAAGTGTCTTTCCTAAGGACACAACACCGCAAACGGAGCTGGGTTCGAACCAGACTTCTTTAGCTGTTTTGTTTTTTTAATTTATTTTTTATTCTACCTTGTAAACATATACCTTGCTTCACCTTCTTTACCTTACTTTTTTTTTTAACGTAAGATAATCTAACCCAATTATGTTTTCTTTCTCAAGGAATATTTGACTTCGGACGGAGAGACAGTGTGGTTGTTTCACGAGGATGGACGGAAGAAAGAAATGATCACCCCGGAAGAGCCCATGGATCGCATCATTTTTGCCGCTCAGACAAACCAGTATGTCGGGTGGCAGCACAAAGAGCAGACACTTCATGTGAGTCTGTTGCTATTTGAACGCTACAAAGAGCATACTCTGTCTGTGAGTTTATTGTATCACTCTATTTGAATGGTGTTTTGCAGCACAAAGAGCAGACACTTCATGTGAGTCTGTTGCTATTTGAACGCTACAAAGAGCATACTCTGTCTGTGAGTTTATTGCATCACTCTATTTGAATGGTGTTTTGCAGCACAAAGAGCAGACACTTCATGCGAGTCTGTTGCTATTTGAACGCTACAAAGAGCATACTCTGTCTGTGAGTTTATTGTATCACTCTATTCCAATGGTGTTTTGCAGCACAAAGAGCAGACACTTCATGTGAGTCTGTTGCTATTTGAACGTTACAAAGAGCATACTCTGTCTGTGAGTTTATTGTATCACTCTATTCCAATGGTGTTTGTGCAGCACAAAGAGCAGACACTTCATGCGAGTCTGTTGCTATTTGAACGCTACAAAGAGCATACTCTGTCTGTGAGTTAATTGTATCACTCTATTTGAATGGTGTTTTGCAGCACAAAGAGCAGACACTTCATGTGAGTCTGTTGCTATTTGATTGTTACAAAGAGCATACCCTGTTTGTGAGTTTATTGTATCACTCTATTTCAATGGTGTTTTGCAGCACAAAGAGCAGACACTTCATGTGAGTCTGTTGCTATTTGAACATTGCAAAGAGCATACCCCACCCAGAGCTTCAGATTGTCGGCGCGCCCGCGTCATTTACCCGTAAACTTTAATAATGACGCATGTCAACACCTTGCAATGCACCCTTAGGGCACTAGCATCCAATTCCATGACCACTTTGTGTGGCTAGCAACTGATAGTGATAATAATAATAATAACTAACTAACAGTTATAGAGCTCCTTTTCTCTCTTGAGCTCACCCCCCCCCCCCCGGCGCTTCACAATTATTTAAATAAATTACATAGATCATAAGCTACTACAATATTAACTATCAAAAAAACATGCACATAGCCACAACACGCATAGCGCACGCACACGTCCGCACACACACAAACCACACACGCGCGCGCACACACCCACACACAATGTGGGGGACATAGTTTTAAGGCAGGAAACAGGACAAGGAGAAATCAGAGGTATTGCCGGAAGAGGCATACATGTGTGCTTGTGTGTGTTTTGGTTTTGTGGGTTGTGTGTGCACGCATGTGTGTGTGTGTGTTGTGTGCGTGTCTGTGTGTCTGTCTGCGTGCGTACGTTTTTATGTGAGGGTGTTTGTGTATGTGTGTTTGGTGTATGTGGTCAGTCCATGCGGCTCGGTTGCTGTGGCTTGCCGAATGGGGTATGAACGAGTTGGCTTCGATAAATGTGTGCGCGTGTGCGTGTGTTTATGTGTCGTGCGTGTGCGTGTGTGTGTGTGTGTTTTTTAGAGAGAGAGAGAGAGAGAGAGAGAGAGAGAGAGAGAGAGGAGAGAGAGAGAGAGAGAGAGAGAGTTGCTTTGTAAATATGCGCTGTTGCTGGTTGGTGTCACTCTTGAATGCTGTTTTTGTTGTATGTTGATGAATAATTTATTGTAAAGCACTTTGGGCTCATCTGAAGTAAAGCGCTATATAAATGTACAATTATTCTTATACGTACGTGCGCGGTGTGTCTGTGGGCATGTTGTGCAGTATGTGAGTGTTTCAAGCTGATGGTAAAGAGAGAGAGAGAGAGTGCGTGTGTGTGAGTGAGGTAGTGTGTGCGTGCGTGTGTGTGAGTGTGGGTGTGTGAGATAATGTGTGTGTGTGTGGGGTGGTGGTGGTGGTAAGTGGAGTTTGTGTGTGAATGTGTGAGTGTCAATGTGTGTATCTCTGTCCGCGTGCCTGCATATATGTGTGTATGTCTGTAAACATACTAGCGTTAACAATGTAGAAATGGAAGTGTACAATGAAACAACTGACAGCAAAAACACACAGAAACAAGCTTTAAATTCAAAACTATATTGATACACAACTTCCACAATAACGTGTACTACATAATTTAATATGCTATAATCATCAACAGCCTAAATGACAGACAATAATCCATCAAAACAGCACTTTTAACCCTTTCACCGCCAAAGTAGAATTTCAAGCACCACCAGTGTCACCATGCATCACTCCCAAAATGCCATACAAATCCAAGGGTCTGGTACTCCAAGGAGCCGCTTATTTTCTTAATTTATAGGGAGGCTAAAGCGATAGGCCCAATAGTACGCCATAGCTAAACAGAGGAACTCCCAACCATTGCACATACGTTTCTTACTCCTACCCATGTATAAGTTCAATGCAGCATTCTTTGGCTAGAAAAAATGGCTGGCCGATGAAAGGAGTTTTAAAGCGGCACTGGAAGGGCCGCAGTAGTTTATACTCCTCAGCTATCTCGTCTAACGCTATTGCACCTTGGTCACTGTAAACCTTTTCATGTCAGTCACCTTCGACCTTGACCTCATTTGCATACGTCCTTGAGCACGTGCCAAGGTCAAACGTTAACGAGATACAGAGTATAATAAACTACTGGCCACCATGCACGTTGCAACATAAAATCTCTATTTTGTCATGGCACGACAGTGACTAGCCTGGACAGAACCGCATCCTAGGCAGTAGCGACCTTCGATACCTTGATCTCTGCCTAGTATCCAATGCTCACGAGTACTGCACCCGCAAGCAAAGGCTTCAAGTTTCAAGTTTCAAATCCCAGCCTCACACTTTCTTTGCAGTGAGACATTAAAATCGAACTGAACATCGTGTCCTTTGTGTTTGGTGTCCCTTCCGAGCGGGTCGGCGGATTGACAGCCTTAAGAGGGCATTTGGGGGTCGGGCGCGATAGAAGGATTTGTGAAGCAAAGAGTCTTGTAATAAGCTTGTAAAATAAAAAACTACAAAAAAACCAAAACCCACTGCAGTTAAAAGTCGATAAGAACAGTGAGAAATCCTGCTTCCTGGCATAAACAAATTGATAGGTAGATGTATCGAGTCCGTTAGAGAGGAATCAATAGAAACTACACAAAAATTAATACCAAATATTGGTGAGCTAGTCGGCGGGGAAGTGGGTGGATGCCTCGTGCATCCACCACGGGCGGAGCTGCGGCATGACCCCACCACAACCCCATCCACGAATCTCTCCCCGTGAGCGCGATTACCGGGCGGGTTCTTTCATATAAAAATAGTTCCCCGCGCCACGTAACATCCTTTAAGTTATGTGCTTCTTGCTAGACTTTCCTCTGAACCCTGCGGCGTTAGACCCCTTACCCTGGGCCACGGCCCACTATAAAAGCAATGAGTTAGTTAACCCCCCCCCTCTCCACGCCTCATCCACCCTTTACCCTGCCTACTCATGGTGACCTCAGTTTCGTGTTTCCGATCGCAGTCTATATTGCCTTGAGTTGCCCGTTCGCCCGGTCAAAGTCATGGGGCGCCTAATCAGTGATAGTTTGGCGGAGCACTGTCGTGTAGACGCGTCGTAAGGGGCGCACTCAGGAGGCCAGGACCTACGCTGACGCTGCCTCGCAGCGACTAAGAGAATCAGTGTCGTCAGTATGGGGATTAGTAGATGGCGTCCTGAACAGACTCCAATGAAGTGACTACAGACAGAAAGTAGCAGCTGCTCAGTCCTCTGGTGGTTCGCATCAATGCACGCGACTTCACCCACCCAACACTCAAACATAGATTCACTCCCTTGGCTGCCGATAAGCTGGTCTCAGTTTTCTAGCCGCACTCGAACAAACCCGGGTTGTAAGCTGCCGAATAGGCCGGATTCGCGCAACGAGCCGACGGGCGAGCCCCCAACGCCACTCGTACAGCCAGACCTGAAAACAAAATAAAGAGTCACACAAAAAAAAAAGAATGTTTTGTTATCCAGGCCCGCATGACGAATAGCCAGCCTGCTAATCTGGTAGTATTAGTTGAAGCGGATCAGACATGCATACATGCTTCTAACAGCAATCCATTGAACAGAAATATAAGGGCTCAAGCGCTCTAAGAAAATAAATCTAATTTCTTCACGGCAGTGAATAGCCTAAAGGCCTACCGGTACAATCCAGTCCTTCTCTATTTCTTCTACGAATAGCTACATCATCCTATGGCTCTTTTACAAGAGAATGGAATGATATATTACCTGTCTGGCAATAACCTATTTACCGGACTCTGCACCCGGGTCGACCACTACCCCTTGACACACAAAACAAGTTATATCTCTAAAACTATTTTTGCAATCTTCATGAAATTTCATGACTTTGTCAAAAACGTAAAAAATGGCTTTAAGTGTGTTAAATTTCAATAATGTGTCTAAAATACAAATGACGTAATATGACGAATAATTTTGATATACCTGTCAGGATGACGGGGGTCTCCCCAAACACCTAGGAATTCGCTCTTTGCTGAGTAGGGGGTCGTGGAAGACCCCCGCCATCGTGTCCGTGTAGTCAAAAGCATGATCCGGCAAAGGTTAAAATCTCAAAACCATTCACTTGAAATAAGAGTATCTACTCTGAACTGAACAACCCATTTCAGTCTGGACATCAGTCCATTGCTTTTAATGTACTATTGTAGTGACATAATTCTACCTACTGAAAACATAATTGTTCAATGTGAATTTGTTTTTGGACCGAGCTCAGACCATCAAAGCTGCAAACATGCAAAAAGGGAAAAATCAAGAACAAACATACTCTTTAAAAAAAGGAAAAAAGTTTTGATTGAAAGTAAAAGAAATGTACAACTAACATGTGCACAACATTTTTTTAATTCAAATATTATTTTGCTTAATACATGCAACAAAATAAACTTCACATCTTCCAATTACTTTGACAAAAGTGAAACTCATTATACATCGTCAGATGTAAAATTATCTGAACACATTTTGATAAATGATATTTCACATCCACTCATGCAGCTCTGAGTAAGCTTGTTATAATTTTCTTCGATAAAAGGATGATTATCATCATCAGTCATCATTACCATCCAAGATTAAAAGCTTATTCATCCTCTTCTTCCTTCTACTCCTCCTCATCAACGTCTTTGTCCACAGCAAATTCATCATTATCATCATTTATGAAAACAAATTGCATTATATAATCTACCTGTATTTGAATTCAAGAAAGTTTTCAAGTCCATATGTTACACAAATAAAGACAGGGAAAATGTCTTCAAAATGACAATATGAATCAGAATGAGCACTTCTGGTCGCCCCATGAGAGATAACTCCCATGGCTTATATACTTCCCCTTGTCAAATAGAAGGCAAAATCCATTCCTGCCTTGTGTGGGGAAGAGAGAGAGAGAGGGAGAGAGAGAGAGAGGGAATGAATGAATGAATTTTATTTATAGAGGGTAATAGAGTAAGCAATAACATGCTTTTTTACATCCAGCCCTCTGGACAAAATACATATATAAAAGTAGAAAATGGAAAACGAAAATAAAAGCACAAAGTAATATAAAGCATGCAAAATACATCCCCATATTGTAACACATCAATAACAAAATCAAACTTTTTCCTTCTACTCCTCCTCCTCAACGTCTTTGTCCACAGCAATATCATCATTATCATCAGTTAGCATTTTAAAAATTGCATTATATAATCTACCGGTATTTGAATTCAAGAAAGTTTTCAAGTGCTATATGTTACACAAATAAAGACACAGGAAAAATGTCTTCAAAATGACAATATGAATCGGAATGAGCACTTCTGGTCATCCCATGGCTTATATACTTCCCCTTGTCAAATAGAAGGCAAAATAAATGTGGCGGTGACATAGCCGATGAGGTTTATCCGAGGCGTGGTTACTGCTACACATATCTGTATTGTTAAAAAAAAGATTGGGACTTTACTGGATAAGCACTGCCTCCGGGTATTGCCTCCAGTATTGTTCCCACCATCTTTATATTTACAAATGCCCCACATGGCCGAAGAGGGCGTAAAACCCTATTTTGCCTTGTGCAGAGAGAGAGAGAGAGAGAGAGAGAGAGAGAGAGAGAGAGAGAGAGAGAGAGAGAGAGAATGAATGAATTTTATTTATAGAGGGTAATAGAGTAAGCAATAACATGCTTTTTTACATCCAGCCCTCTGGAAAAAAATACATATATAATACATATAAATACATATAGAAAATGGAAAACGAAAATAAGCAGACAAAGTAATGCAAAGCCTGCAAAATACATCCCCATATTGTAACACATCAATAACAAAATCAAACCTATTATTATTGACTATACTCATTATTAACATTCAAAAGTTGAAAAGTAAGCGTATACACACGGGAAAATAAAACCCAATCCTACTTTTCACACTCATCTTTAATATTCAGAAATTGAGAAGTGCACAAACATGAAATCCCCCCCAAAAAAACACCCAAAACAACCATACTTTATATATTCATCATTAAAATGTACTTATTTGAAAAGAAACCCATGCACATAATAAAGTCAAACATAGTATTTCTCTACCTACTCGTCTTAGCATGCACAATTTAAAATGTAAATACATGTACCCATGGCAACATGAAACCTATTCCTACATTACATTATTCATTTTTAACATGCACAAATTAAGAAGTAAACACTCACGCAATAAAAGGCAGACCTAGAGAGAGAGAGAGAGAGAGAGAGAGAGAGAGACAGAGAGAGAGAAAGAGAGAGAGAGACTTTGGCATTGTTTGGAAACTGCCTTCAACTAAAACACCATCTGGTGTGAAGAGCTAAGGTTCATAACATCACCTAAACAGCTAATTGATAACCACTAATATTTCAAATATTAAAACAAAACCTTGAAACTCATCAATCCAAACAATCCATATACCAAAAAAGAATTTACAACGGATGGCCCGACACATAGGGGCCAGAACAACATTTAACTTTGTACACCAATGCAATGCATTCATTTATTTTATTTATTTTTACATCGCTAATAGTCCCGTCAAACTGCCTTCAACTAAAACACCATCTGGTGTGAAGAGCTAAGGTTCATAACATCACCTAAACAGCTAATTGATAACCACTAATATTTCAAATATTAAAACAAAACCTTGAAACTCATCAATCCAAACAATCCATATACCAAAAAAGAATTTACAACGGATGGCCCGACACATAGGGGCCAGAACAACATTTAACTTTGTACACCAATGCAATGCATTCATTTATTTTATTTATTTTTACATCGCTAATAGTCCCGTCAACAGCAAAGGTTTTCTCAGGACTGTCACCACAGTAAACATCAAACACGTCAATGACATCCTACATGTATTTACTTTACAAACAACCTGAACAAATTACAAAAACACAAACAATTTATCACATGACACCTTCATCATTGTACCCCCAATTCCAAACAGTGCTGGAAACGTAAGCTCTATTTATCGGGTCAGGTTAAAAAAAACAGTAAAAAAAGATAACAAATACATACTACTAACAAAAAAATACATAAAAAGCCATAAGCAAATATGCACTGCAGAATGGACAGCATGTGAATGCGACAACAGGAACAATATAAAAAGAACTGGCATAGCTCAAGTTTAAAAAAAACAGTAAAAAAAAGTAACAAATACTTACTAAGCCACAAAACAATATAAAAAGGCCAATGGCATGTCATAAATTGGTGGAAGCGTTACTAGCATAGAAAAAAATGCAGGTGAATGGACCAATAAGGCAGAAAGAAGTAGAACAGAAAGCAAAAGGAAGAGAAAAGGCAGAGTCAAAGAGAGTGATAGAGTAGGGGAAGTTACTAGCATAGAACTTCCAGAATTTTGGGGGAACTATTTCTACTGAAAGACCCCCCGGTATCCCCACGGGAGGGCCTTTTCCGCATAAGCCAATGCAATGCACCTGTCCAAACAAACTACAAGAACTAAAAGTGTTCTCGCATACACTTCGGCGCACCTTGCACTGCTTTGCAAAAAGTGCTCTGCAGAAACTATCAAAGCACAAAACGTAAAACACCCCCACGGCGCACCTTGCACTGCTTTGCAAAAAGCGCTCTGCAGAAACTATCAAAGCACAACACGTAAAACACCCCCAGGCCAACAAACAAGGATACAATTTATTTAAAAAAGAGACAAGTCTTGTGCTCTTGACCCCTTGACTGCCATAAACGTATCACGTACTGACTTGATGACACCACTGATGACGTCATCAGACAAAGAGGAATGATTCCGATATTCTGGGTTTCGCTCTTGCACAGTCGCTCTTGCACAGTCAAGAGAGTTATATCCCCAGACCATTTTGCCAGATTGGCTCTCTATCAGTTTTTGTCTTTTTCATGACATGATTTGTACAATGATTTTTTCTTGAATTTTCTCTGGCAATCAAGGGGTTAACGCAAAACAACCACTACTACTTCCTAAAGGCAATATACTGCAAAAGACTGAAAAATAAGAATGACATACAGTGCAACCTCCCTTATAAGACTCCCTCCCACTTAAGACCTACATCTCTGAGACATTGCCCTTCTTTGCAAGTATTCAAATTACCTCCCTATTACAGCTCAGCCACAGACGGCATATATAAGGCTGCTCTCGAGCGCATGCCCTCATTTCTTCTTCTTCCGATTGGGGATGTTTATCCTGCCCCACGCCCAAAGTCTTCATTTAGACTGCTATTGGCGCACATGATGCATGCTTTGTGAGCTCGTGTCATCCATTCCACCGGCACACACGGCCTACTCGTACCGAATAGTGGAATGGGCTTTAATGTGCGCAGATGATCTTGTGCTTGCGTTCGCACAAGGGTACTCAGTTTTAGGTCTCATCCGAAGGACCAGGAAATAGGAGTAAAGTATCTTTCCCAAGGATACAACACCGTGACCAGCCGGGTTCGAACCCACCGCACCCGCAAACCTGTTGGATTACGAGCGGCGACTCTAACCAACCGCCTCCATTTGTCTCGTTGCTCGCCTCAGCTTACACTTCTGCCCTTCTTTTTTACCTAGTATGCAAGGCAGCAGTGGGCTGCAAGCTTCTGACTAGCGAGACCCGATTCCTGGGATCGGCCGCTATGCTTTTAACACCTTATTTTTGGATGATTTTCCAAGGAAGGTTCCACTGTATAGTAATATTGCTACATATTTATTCAATGACGTCGAGTCAATTCAAAATGATCTTTATTAACAACAAAAGAATAAGCGTGGTAAAGATTTTTTACATCCCGTCGTCATGAATTAATAAGAAAAACAATTAAGGCAAATAAATGAAAAACGTAAACTTGAGAAAAATTGAACCACAATCAATAATCATGTGGAAAATACATACATTTCATACAAGCACAATGTGTGCGTGTGTGTGTGTGTGTGTGTGTGTGTGTGTCAAATTATTATCTAAATTTATTTACACCTGCATATTTTATAAAACACGTTTATACACAAGATAATTTTTAAAAAAGGAGCAAACTTTTAAAAACTTTCTTTGAAAAGTGAAATAGGCAAGATACGAAAACCCATGAATAGCGAAAGAAAAAGATTTCAAAATATGTCAATTTGCTTTCCAAATAATTTTTTAAAAAGCTATGCAATAAACAACATTAAAGGAACTTGCAAAACATGATGCATTTTTGTTGTTGTTTTTGCTGTTTTCTTTTACAGAAAGTGTATGAAACAGATGATTACAAATGGCACAGCTATTAACAAAAACAGACAATTCCCATTATTGTCAAGCATTCGGGCATCCTCAATCCCCTGGGACTGAAAGCCACAAGGATGCCTCAATCCATTTATTAACTTCAACTATAAGGTAGTATCTTCATTTAAAGAGAAAAAGCAAAACAATTGAAAACGTTTAGTTCACAGTCCTCCAGTTATTTCAACACAAACAGCCATTCACATTTTTTTAATTTTTAAGAATGTCCAAAATGTTCACTTTTTTATATGTCTAAAGGGCCAGCCACACGTCCACTAAAATCGCACGACTGTACGATACGATTCGATCATGCGGTCTTCAAGAACAAAAGTGATCGAGATCATGTGATCGAATCGTATCGTACTGTCGTGCGATTTTAGTGGACGTGTGGCTGGCCCTTTCGAGTCAATACGGACTATAGTCCATTGACTTATTATAGAACTGGGTGCGAAAAACAATAACTTGTACTAAATAAGACCGAAACAAAAAATAAAAGGGGGCTTATGCTATCTGTATTTTTTCAGTCTTTATCTCGTGTACCAAGGGGGGTTGCGCGTACCAAATCAACGTGCACACCTGTTAGTACTCTATTACAACTTATTATTATTGTTCCATAATAAGTCGATGGACCATCTGAAGATGGGCCGTTTTGATTCCAAGACATCGCCTTGTCCGTCATGAAAACAGCCATAACATATTTCTTTAAACTGCTATAAATTGAAAATGTATGGTTGTCCATGTTTGCTGTCTATAAGAGGCTATGCCTAATTAGACGTTAAACCAGCCATAAAGACAGTTGTCCATGTTGAAAACAGCTTGTTGGCAATCCCTTAAGACACGATGCAACTGGACTCAGATTTGGACTGAGGAGAGCGGGGGTTTACTTTTTCCTCCTCCGGCGCTTTTGTCCCTTTCCTTCCGTCAACTGCCGCAGCCGGCATGCGTGAAAACCTTTCTTGTGCCTGCAACCTTGCTGCTGCTACTCTTCTTGTGTAAGCTGCGCGAATCTCTTCACGGTCTTCAGTCGCTTCTTGTGCAGGCACCGCATACACATAGCTCTGTGAAGTCGCAGGTCTTTGCGAATTTTCCGCAGCCATGTAGTAGCTCTTTGGAGGCATTCCGTAGTTACTTGCAGCTGCTGCAGGAATTTTTCTCGTAGCTGCTGCAGGGGTCTCAGCAAGCATTGTGTGCCTCCTTGGCGGCACTGGAGGCCTCTCTCTAGCTTTTGCAGTTACTGCTGTAGGTTCTGCAGTTGTGTCATAGCTCCTTCTTGGAGCAGTTCCTGGATTCGTTGCAATGTTCTTTGCGGGTATTGGCATCTTTGCAAAGCTCTGTGCAGGTACTGCAGGCTTCTCTGCCATTCTGTCTGCCGTCATTGCAAAGCTCCTAGCAGGCAGTGCAAAGCTGCTTGCAGAGCTCTTTGCCGTCGTTGCATTTGCATCTGCAGAAGCTCCGTAAGTGTTACCTGCAGACGAGATTTCTATAGGGACAGGTCCAGACTTCTCAGCATAGATCCTATAAGGGCTGTGTTCAAGTGCAGTCGCTGTAGTACTTTTCCCACTTGTTCCAAGCAGCTCTGTAGAATATGTGACAGAACTCTGGTATGCAGAAACAGGGGCAGGAGCAGCTGCAGCTTCTGTGGATCTCTTCACCCCAATATCTTCAGGACTGTGTGCAGATGCAGTGGTAGTACAGCTTTTTGCAGTTGCCAATTTAGCAAACTTCTCCAAAGTAGCTGAGCGACTATCTGCCCTTGCGTGACTCTCAGCGATACGAGATCGTTCCGGTTTAGGGAGAATGAGCGGCTTCTGTGGAAATGAGTCAGAAGCTGAGGCCAATGGCTTCCTGTTGGTTTCTACATCTTCCATGGATGCTGGTTTCTCTGCAACGGCAGAAGCGTGTCTCCCACCCAAAGATTTCCGGGCGCTAGTTTCTGAGTTGTCTTTGGATGCTGGCATTTGTGTATTGGCAGAATCTTGTTTCTTGTCAGAAGAGGGTTTCTTTCCAGCAGCTCCAGGTTTTCCTGTCGATTCTGGTTTCTGCACTGGTTCCAGGAAATACTGAAACACACAGAGCATGCAATACAAAAACTGAGAGAACTGAATGATGTGGAAGTTGTGGGTAATGTTAACATATGCAAGAAAATACCTGTAAACAAATGAAATATTTTGTGCACTAGTATTGCTTCTTATATGTCAAACTTGGGTGTTTTCCTAGTAGTAGAAGTTATATTTACATGTGTGTGTGTGTGTGTGTGTGTGTGTGTGTGTGTGTGTGTGTGTGTGTGTGTGTGTGTTTGTGTGTGTTCTTCAATTTAACGTCCTTCCACTAAAAGTGATTCTGACAGTGTGTGTGTGTGTTCTTCAATTTAACGTCCTTCCACTAAAAGTGATTCTGACAAATGTGTGTGTGTGTGTGTGTGTGTGTGTGTGTGTGTGTGTGTGTGTGTGTGTGTGTGTGTATGTGAGTGCGTGTGTGTGTTGTGTACACACATCCGAAGATCTCCTCTCAATACAGGGTGCTACAATAACTAACTATTCTTTTTTTAATGTTTAATACATAGATTTGAAAAAGAAAAAAAGGAACTGAGCAAGAAAATAATACAACTACAAATGCATCTCACACCTACACGCAACACATATCCAAAGAAAAAAAGCCCAGTGTATTTAACTACATGTATGTCAGCCAAAACGCTAAAAACATCAACTAGATATGAAAGGCAACATATACCATTCAACTTAGAGGTAAATGGTTGGCCTTTGGGGACCCTCTCCAAAGGCAACCATTTTAAAGTTCTCATGGTTGAGAGTGGGCATAATAAACCCTGGGCAAGGCATCTCCACTATAAACAATTTTCAACACAGCCCTCTGGAACAGCAGATATCTTTCCTGCTATCTAGAAGTCATTTTCAGAAACAACAGACTGACATACATATATTATCAGCTATTGTGACTTTGCTGTGGGATATTGCTTTTATCCTATCTCAAGAGACTTGGTGTTTATCTTACGAGGTCGGAGCAAAGCCACAATAAATATTATATACCGATATTTTACCTCTTTAAGATAAAATCAGCCGATAAGCAAACATGCAACGAAGAAGCGAGACGCCATGCATGCAGATCTAAATAATACTAACCACTGCACCTTAGCAATAAATCCACACCTACTTATTTGAGCTTAGTTGCTCTCGAAATCTGTAACATTTAAAGTGATCAGTCTGGATGGCCGACTCTGCCAAGAGCAAAGACACTTTAATCCTGTCGGATTTACTCCCGGAACAGGGATAAATAGATCATTACTGAGCATGTCATAAGCTTTGCTTGTTTGTTGCTTCTTCAGTTATGTAGTTGTTATTGTTGTTTCTTTGAAAATAAAGCATTTAATCCAGAGATAATTATTATGCCGCATTTTATTATTGGAACAGAGGTTATTATCCTGCCGGATGCTATCACCGCAACAGAGGTTATAATCCGGCCAAATTTTATCACTGGTACAGAGGTTATTATCCTGCTGGATGCTATTACCGGAACAGAGGTTATAATCCGGCTGAATTTTATCACTGGTACAGAGGTTATTATCCTGCTGGATGCTATTACCGGAACAGAGGTTATAATCCTGCCAGATTTTATTACTGGATCAGAGGTTCTTATTATCCTGCCGGATATTACCGGAACAGAGGTTATAATCCTGCCAGATTTTATTACTGGATCAGAGGTTCTTATTATCCTGCCGGATATTACCGGAACAGAGGTTATAATCCTACTGGATTTTATTACTGGATCAGAGGTTCTTATTATCCTGCCGGATATTACCGGAACAGAGGTTATAATCCTGCCGGATTTTATTACTGGATCAGAGGTTCTTATTATCCTGCCGGATATTACCGGAACAGAGGTTATAATCCCGCTGGATTTTATTACTGGAACAGAGGTTATTACCCTGCCAGATGTTATTACCGGAACAGAGGTTATAATCCTGCCGGATGTTATTACCAGAACAAAGGTTATTATCTTGCCGGATGTTATTACCGGAATTAACAGCGACACAAACGTCAGACAAGAGTGTGGCGGGCGACAGTTTGTGCATAGTTGCCATATTACCAAACAAAAATGTAAAAAATGAAATGTATGCTGAGTCCCCATGTTGGGTTTGAAGGGACGAGAAAGTCAGCCAGAGAATCAGACTCTCCTAAGCACGTTAAGGCCGGCACTCCCAGTTAAGGACAAAAACGTTTTGACCGGGGAACACACCAGTCTCACAACACAGGGTAGAATTTTTTACATCCGTGCTGGGGCTCTGTCAAGGATTCCGATCTTTTGCTGGTCCAGTAGAGTGAAATTTCGCCTACCATGCGTTGTTCAGAGTCAATACTTTCAATTATTGTTATCCCAACTGGAACCCCTAAAGTGGATAATACACGATGCTTATTGCTTTCCCAAGTCAAGTTGGCCACACTAATTTTGTAGACCCCTGTCTTATTGTTCTTTTGTCTTAAAATAAGGATTTGTTTGAAGACTAATTAACACAGTCCTGAGTAACGGGAGAAGGAAGACAGGCGGGCTAGACTAGTAAAATAGCTATGAAAATTAGTAGTTAACACAATATTCCTCCTCGCCTGCCGAAGGCCTTGCAACCCCACCCGCCCCCTCCTTCCTTCCTAATGCGTGTGCGCTGACAGACTAAGAGCTGGTCGCTAGGCTAATAGGCTAGGCTCACCCTGGGCACATACTGTACATACTATTGTGCCTGTTATTGCTGGGTTGCCTGATGCCTAAACTATTGATGAGGTCTAGCTGAGCTTATCTTTGATGTTTCCAACAAGAAAGATTATGCTACTGCTGACCTTAAATTTAATTATATGTAATGAAGTATGCGTTGACAAACGGTACTCTCATTTAGCTCTCATACTTTTTATACCCCATCATGAAATTATGTTGTATCTGCATCTAGGTGTAGCTTTTCATCATTTATGTTCAAAATACACAAGCATGTCCTTTATTAATAGAGACAACAACATAACTTCTCCACATCTTGTATTTAGGCAAGGCCAGCCTCAACAAAACCCCATTCAATGTTCAACATTAATGCATCTGGGTGTTTGCATGCCAATTGAAGGTTCTTTGTAAGATTATGGGGTCAGAGGCACGCCTTGCATCAATAATTACACTGTAATTTGGACCTCTTGTATGCAATAATGTTGAAATGTATGATTACATTCAAAGATACAGGGATATTTTATGTAAATGATTATACACGCGCTACTTCATAACGCAGCAATTGTAGGCTTTCTCGGGAGGTGGTCTCCATGCAGCAAGCACCTAATCTACTACCATGTCCATTAGACCTTTTCCTCACAAATTGTCCCTGATATTCTGCAGGCATTCTGCCTATGTGAACCACAAGCTGTCTTTTTTTGGTCTCCATAATGTCATGTTACTTACACACAGGTGTGAATGTTTCAACTAAGGAAAGGCAGGCAGGAATTAAAAGGGGTTTTGTAGCTGATGCTTCATTCTCCCACAGACCCCCAGGGTGATAAACTAATTTAGTGCTTAAGTGCTTTACAATAAACCAATTTAAAGCTTTAATTAATCAAGCAAACATACCTATTTATATATATGGGAAAGCTAACTTAAAGCTTAATACCAAAGGCAATGCAAGAATCAAGGCAGAGCAAGACTCGATGGCAAGGACCATTAGGTCTCAATGGGAAGCAACAAAAGTTTCAATAGCAATATAATGCTGGTTTTACTGATAGCTCCGCCTGTGGTATAGGTTCAATTCTTAATTTGCACAGCACTGAAAATTATGACTAACACAAAATTGTATATTATAAGTAGTCAGTAAAACTTCAATCATTTGCATACAAACGCAGAGAAGTCGGCCAGTATAGAATGAAGTGTATGACTGAAGCCCCTTATTATTACTATTATCTGATCATCATCATTTTCCAAGAATTGAGGATTGAAGTGTGGGCTGATGAATTATGCCTTATCATCGTACCTATTTTGGGGAGAAGGAGAACAAACAGCAGGAAAGCACCCAGTGATATGTGGAGTGATGAAAGAAGTGTTTGAAAAGAGACCTCTACTGCCTAATTATAGAGAAACTTGGGTTGTGGATCAAGTTCTGGGTTGCTTGAAATCACTGTTTGAATTGGATAGCTTGTCCCTCAAAGACCTTACTTTATGCACGTGTATGCTGTTGATGCTATTGACTGGACAAAAAGGGGCTGCTCTACATACTTTCAAACGTTTGGACATTAAGCTGAAAAGCGAAAGATGTGTAACTACGTTTCTGAAAAAACGGACACAATCGAAAGCAGGAGTTCACCTTCAGCCTGTTGAGATAGGCACATTTCAAAGTAACCAAAACTGGGCTTAATCACTCATCAGAAGGTTTTTCTTCTCGGCGCACAGTACCAGAAGTGCGTTTACTTCAGCTGCTGAAAAAGGAGTACAGTTAACTACAATTATGAAGTGAACTTCAGCCAAACAATCCTGGACCATTTGTAAAGTAATAATGTGAATTGACACTGAAATGGATTCTTTGTTTGTTTGGGAGGATTATTCAAGTGTTATATTGTAAATAGTGTACAAATGATGGTGATTGAGAAGACAGCCTGATGACCTTCATGCAGACAAGCGCTCTGTGGAAGCTATACAGGAAGGTAGTCTTCCCTTATGAGGTAAGACAAAAATGTTATCAAATTTGGTCAATGGTTGTTTTCAATACCATTTGCAACTTATGTTATGCAAGTTCTCTAAACATATCTCTAAAATCTCAACTGTCCTTACCACTAAGGACGTCACTAACCAAATAATAATTAGTACATTTAATGAGCCTTCCCAAGGAAGGTGAAATTTAATTGTAATTATTAGAGGTTAGTGATGTTAGTGGGAGGACAGTTCCCTCCCTTTTTTTTATTTCCCTCCCTGTAACCTTCTTATGTCTACAGAACTTGCATTCAGCTAAATCCTGAAGCAGGAATGTCTGGCGCCAAATGCTCCTGATACTCAACTGTCCTCCCACTAACATCACTAACCTCTAATAATTACAATTAAATTTCACCTTCCTTTGGAAGGCTCATTAAATTTACTAATTAGGCAACATGTACTGCTGAACATTGATCAGAATAGATGCAGACAGGTAGATTACTGGATCAATCCCACTGTACCTTAATCTTCAAAGCTATCTCCGAGGGAGAGCAGCCCGAATTTCACAGAGATAAGTCTCTGCGACTAGAATATACCAAATCACACAATGACATCTGCAGACCGTGTGGATGTCTATCAGTGTGTGGATTTATTTGCACTGGCTCTAGTGCTGCAGCCAAAGGGATATTTGTAATTTGGGGGCCTTCCCCAATGCCATGTGTCCTCAAATCCCTTTAGCCAAGAGAGTGGGGATGTACCCTGGGCAAGGCCTCTCTACTATAAACAATTGTTTTAGCCCAGCCCACCGGAATAGCAGCTGCCCCCTCTGCTATCTGGCTGTCATTAGTCGAAACAACAAACATACATGCTTTAACACCAATCCTTGAACAAAATATAAGGGCTAAGTGTCTGAAAATACTATCATTATTCACGGGTGAAAACTTAAAGCTACCGATCCAATCAGTCTTCCCCTATTTCATCATGATAAATCTTTTGGTTTTTACCTGAGAAGAATGATATTATCTTCTGGCATTAAAATCTCAAAACCATTCACTTGAAATAAAATTATCTACTCTGAACTGAACAACCCATTTCAGTCTGGACATTAGTCCATTGCTTTTAATGTACTTATGTAGTGACATAATTCTACCTACTGAAAACATAATTGTTCGATATGAATTTTTTGTGGACTGAGCTTTAGACCTTCAGAGCTGCAAACATACATGCAAAAAATTAAAAGTCGAGAACAAACATACTCTTTCAAAAAAGTAAAAAAGTTTTTATTGAAAGTAAAAGAAATGTACAACTAACATGTACACATTTTTTTAATTCAAACATTAATTTGCTTAATATATGCAACAAAATAAACTTAACATCTTCCAATTACTTTGACAAAAGTGAAACTCGTTACACATTGTCAGATGTAAAATTATCTGAACAAACTTTGATAAATGATATTTCACATCCACTCATGCAGCTCAGAGTAAGCTTGTTATAATTTTCTTCGATGAAAGGATGATTATCATCATCACTGTCATCATTACCATCAACAAGATTAAAAAGCTTATTCATCCTCTTCTTCCTTCTACTCCTCCTCATCAACGTCTTTGTCCACAGCAAATTCATCATTATCATCAAGCACAACACGTAAAACACCCTCAAGTCAACAAAGAAGGATACATTTTATTTAAAAAAGAGACAAGTCTTGTGCTCTTAACCCCTTGACTGCCATAAACGTATCACATACTGATTGATGACATCACTGATGACGTCATCAGGAAGAAGAAGAAGAATTGATGGGTTTTGCTCTTGCACAGTCAAGAGAGTTATATCCCCAGACCATTTTGCCAGATTGGCTCTTAACAGTTTTTGTCTTTTTTATGTCATGATTTGTACCATGATATTTTTCTTTAATTTTCTCTGGCAGTCAAGGGGTTAGCACAAAACAACTAGTATTCTTGACTTCCTAAATGCCCTCATTTGCCTCGCTACTCGCCTCAGCTTATACCTCAGCCCTACTTTTTTCCATAGTATGCGAGGCACCAATGGGTTGTGAGTTTCCGACTAACGAGACCCGATGCTTGGGATTGGCTGCTATGCCTTTAACTTAGTTTAAGACCTTATTTTGGGTGATTTTCCAAGAAAGGTTCCACTGTATAGTAATATTGCTACATATTTATCCAATGACGTCGAGTCAAGTCAAAATGATCTTTATTAACAATAAAAGAATAAGCTTGATAAAGCTTTTTTACATCCCGTCGACATGAATTAATAAGAAAAACAATTAAGGCAAATAAATGAAAAACGTAAACTTGAGAAAAATTGAACCACAATCAATAATCATGGGGAAAATATATACATTTTATACAAGCACAATGTGTGTGTGTGTGTGTGTGTGTGTGCGTGTGCGTGTGCGTGTGCGTGTGTGTTTCAAATTATTATCTAAATTTATTTACACCTGCATATTTTATGATACACGTTTATACACAAGATAAATGTTTTTAAAAGCAAACTTTAAAAAAACTTTCTTTGCAAAGAAAAATAGGCAAGATATGAAAACCCATGAAGATCCACCTATTCAAGCTACATCACAACCTTTAGGCCACATTACTTCTCGACTCTATTCTCACACACACCCTCCCCTCCCCTCTCCCTCCATATTAGTTTCACTGTGTGTTGACTGCAATGTCTAGGTCAGCTTTGTTGCGAGAGTCAGAGAGAGAGAGAGAGAGAGAGAGAGAGTGTGTTGATGCTTTCTTCAACTGATTGTATTTTGTATTGTGTTCTTGATCTTGGGTGGGGTGAGTGGTGGTGATGGTAACGGTGTGTGTGTGTGTGAGTGCGTGTGTGTGTGGATATGTGCGTACGTGCGTGCCTGCGTGTATGTGTGGGTGGGTGGTGGTGTGTGTATACATGCCTATTTTGCATGTGTGTGAGCGATTACTTGTTTTTGTTTTTGAATTTCTTGCTTTTAATTTTTGTTGTTGTTAAGCGCATAGAGCTCCACATTTGGTGGAGGAGTGCGCTATATAAATGATTCACTATTATTATTATCATTAATAGCGAAAGAAAAATATTTAAAAATAGGTCAATTTGCTTTCCAAATAACAATTTTTTTTAAAAGCTATGCAATAAACAACATTAAAGGAACTTGCAAAACATGATGCATTTTTGTTGTTGTTTTTGCTGTTTTCTTTTACAGAAAGTGTATGAAACTGAGATGATTACAAATGGCACAGCTATTAACAAAAACAGACAATTCCCATTATTGTCAAGCATTCAGGCATCCTCAATCCCCTGGAACTGAAAGCCACAAGGATGCCTCAATCCATTTATTAACTTATAAGGTAGTATCTTCATTTAAAGAAAAACAGAAAAACATTGAAAACGTTTAGTTCATAGTCCTCCAGTTATTTCAACACAAACATCCATTGACAATTTTTTGTTTTTAAGAATGTCCAAAATGTTCACACTATTTTTATGCTTTAAGGGCCAGCCACACGTCCACTAAAATCGCACAAATGTATGATACAATTCAATCACGTGGTCTCCAAGAACAAAAGTGATTAGCGCATCAAGATCACGTGATCGAATCGTATCGTACAGTCGTGCGATTTTAGTGGACGTGTGGCTGGCCCTTTCGAGTCAATACGGAGTATCATCACACGGACTATCTTCAGATAGTCCATTGACTTATTATAGAACTTGGTGCACAAAATAATAACATGTACTAAATAAGACCGAAACAAGGGCGTTATGCTATCTCTATTTTTTCATTCAGTCTTTATCTAGAGTATCAAGGGGGGTTGCGTTGCATACCCCTCAAAATGAGGCAAACAATGATGCAAGCATGACGTGATTTATCTACAATCTCTCCGATTTCAGGGGGGGGGGGGGGGGGGTACGCACATACCCAACCAACGCGTAGACCTGTTAGTACTCTATTACAACTTATTAATATTGTTCCATAATGTCGATGGACCATCTGGAGACAGTCCGTTTTGATTCCAAGACATCGCCTTGTCCGTCATGAAAACAGCCATAACATATTTCTTTAAACTGCTATAAATTGAAAATGTATGGTTGTCCATGTTTGCTGTCTATAAGAGGCTATGCCTAATTAGACGTTAAACCAACCATAAAGACAGTTGTCCATGTTGAAAAAACAGCTTGTTGGCAAGCCCTTAAGACACGATGCAACTGGGCTCAGATTTGGACTGAGGAGAGCAGGTGTTTATTTTTCCTCCTCCGATGCTTTTGTCCCTTTCCTTCCGTCAACTGCCGCAGCCGGAGTGCGTGAAAACCCTTCTTGTGCCTGCAACCTTGCCGCTGCTACTCTTCTTGTGTAAGCTGCGCGAATCTCTTCACGGACTTCAGGCGCTTCTTGTGCCTGCAACCTTGCTGCTGCTACTCTTCTTGTGTAAGCTGCGCGAATCTCTTCACGGACTTCAGGCGCTTCTTGTGCCTGCAACCTTGCTGCTGCTACTCTTCTTGTGTAAGCTGCGCGAATCTCTTCACGGTCTTCAGGCGCTTCTTGTGCCTGCAACTTTGCTGCTGCTACTCTTCTTGTGTAAGCTGCGCGAATCTCTTCACGGTCTTCAGCCGCTTCTTGTGCCTGCAACCTTGCTGCTGCTACTCTTCTTGTGTAAGCTGCGCGAATCTCTTCACGGTCTTCAGGTGCTTCTTGTGCACGCACTGTACACACATAGCTCTGTGAAGTCGCAGGTCTTTGCGAATCTTCCGCAGCCATGTAGTAGCTCTTTGGAGGCATTCCGTAGTTACTTGCAGCTGCTGCAGGACTTGTAGATTCTGCAGGGGTCTCAGCAAGCATTGTGTGCCTCATCGGCGGCACTGGAGGCCTCTCTCTAGCTTTTGCAGTTACTGCTGTAGGTTCTGCAGTTGTGTCATAGCTCCTTCTTGGAGCAGTTCCTGGATTCGTTGCAATAATCTTTGCGGGTATTGCTGCTCTCTCTACAGCGTCCTCAGTCGTATAGCTTTTCGCAGGTACACTGTACCTTTCTGTAGCCGCAGCAGCTGTGATGTATCTTGCAGCAACGTCGGAGGTCTCCGCAGTTGTTGCAAAGCTCTTTGCAGGTACCGCGGGTCTCACTGTAGTCTCTGGCATCTTTGCAAAGCTCTGTGCAGGTACTGCAGGCTTCTCTGCCATTCTGTCTGCCGTCATTGCAAAGCTCCTAGCAGGCAGTGCAAAGCTCCTTGCAGAGCTCTTTGCCGTCATTGCATTTGCATCTGCAGAAGCTCCGCAAGTGTTACCTGCAGAGGAGATTTCTATAGGGACAGGTCCAGACTTCTCAGCATAGATCCTATAAGGGCTGTGACCAAGTGCAGTCGCTGTAGTACTTTTTCCACTTGTTCCAAGCAGCTCTGTAAAATATGTGACAGAACTCTTGTATGCAGAAACAGGGGCAGGAGCAGCTGCAGCCTCTGTGGATCTCTTCACCCCAATATCTTCAGGACTGTGTGCAGATGCAGTGGTAGTACAGCTTCTTGCAGTTGCCAATTTAGCAAACTTCTCCAAAGTAGCTGAGCGACTATCTGCCCTTGCGTGACTCTCAGCGATACGAGATCGTTCCGGTTCAGGGAGAATGAGTGGCTTCTGTGGAAATGTGTCAGAAGCTGAGGCCAATGGCTTCCTGTTGGTTTCTACATCTTCCATGGATGCTGGTTTCTCTGCAACGGCAGAAGCGTGTCTCCCACCCAAAGATTTCCGGGCGCTAGTTTCTGAGTTGTCTTTGGATGCTGGCTTTTGTGTATTGGCAGAATCTTGTTTCTTGTCAGAAGAGGGTTTCTTTCCAGCAGCTCCAGGTTTTCCTGTGGATTCTGGTTTCTGCACTGGTTCCAGGAGATACTGAAACACACAGAGCATGCAATACAAAAACTGAGAGAACTGAATGATGTGGAAGTTGTGGGTAATGTTAACATATGCAAGAAAATACCTGTAAACAAATGAAACATTTTGTGCACTAGTATTGCTTCTTATATGTCAAACTTGGGTGTTTTCCTAGTAGCAGAAGTTATATTTACGCGCGCGCGTGTGTGTGTGTGTGTGTGTGTGTGTGTGTGTGTGTGAGTGTGTGTGTGTTCTTCAATGTAAAGGCCTTCCACTAAAAGTGATTCTGACAAATATGTGTGTGTGTGTGTGTGTGTGTGTGTGTCAGTGAGTGTGTGTGTCTCAGATGATATGTACCAGCTTGTTTCTTGGGCTGAAAATGAACTATTCTTCTTACACTACAATCACTTAGGCAATATTGTCATTTGACCAATGACGAACTTTCAGTGATGATGTAATGTCAGTGATTGCGTAATTTCACTAAGATTAGCAATCGCCCCGTGGCAGTTAATTCCCGTGGCAGTTTTAACCCCATGGCAGTATTTAACAATACTGGAGGCAATGCCCGGAGGCAGTGCTAAACCAGTAAAGTCCCGATTTTTTAATAATACAGATACGTGTAGTGTCATCCCCTTGTAATCTCCACTGCCCCCCACCCCCACCATCCCTCCGCCTCCGCCTACCCCCCCCCCTACCCCCCCCCTACCCCCCCCCTACCCCCCCCCCCTAACCAGCTGGGTGACCTACTCATCACCCCAGCACGTGTGAACCATGGTCTCATGCCCACAGCAGTCCCCCCCCCCTTTAATAACAGCACGTTTGGACATATGTCGTTTCGCCTAGTCAGTGAAAGTGTAAATTGGTGCATATCGCGCGCATTTATGAACGGATGCTGTTGACATTTCCTGCCATGCTTTGGCCGGGTCATAGCGAGCCTGACAGCCAATTTGAGGCGATTCGGTTAAGAAACGGCGGAGTTATTTGTGAAAAGGTGAAGCGGCGTATATCGCGCGCGTTTCTGAGCCGATTCGCTTCCGGTTTGGCACACGGATAGTCCCCGGCCCCGGTCATCTTCCTGCCAAATTCGAAGGCAATCGGCGGATGCGCGTTTCGCACATTTGCGAAACTGCGCAAATGATACGGCCGCCTCGGTTGCCGTTGCCATCGCCCCGTTAGGGATCACAGCAAATTTGAAGCGATTCGGTCGAAAAACGGCGGAGTTATAAGGCCCGTTTCGTGTTTCAGACACACACACGGACGGACACTTGGCTTTTTACTATATGACGTTTTGTGGTGTCGGGGTAAGAAGGCTCTATTTGCAGAGACACTACCTTGATTGTCTGGTTGTTAGCCACTATTTTTACCATTTTGCAATTTCACTAACTGTTACTCTTCACAATTTTAATTTTAATGTAAAATGTTCATCAGAAACAACTTTTTGCATTTTTCGGGTTAAGGCATAGGGTTAGGAGTATGTTTGGGCTTTTTGTTTTACTAAACATCACTTGATGCAAATAAAGCAAATATGGTTTGAACACTGCAGATAGTTGCATGCGAGTGTACCTTGATGCGTGATAATGATAATAATGTTATGTGAAGATAAATAACTGTTCTGTCATGTGTATTCTTACACCTTTTGCTCACGTGTATCAACACTGAGCCTATGGGTTAATATGCGCAAATGATATGTGAAGCTATGATTTTATATCCCACTCTTCTTTGCTTATCTTGAAGATCGGTATAAATTCTTTTGTATAAGGTGGACAATATTTTTCATGCATTACAAAAATTGCACAAATGATTGTTAGTTTTACCTGTATCTTTCAACGCTAGCCAGTCGTCAGCCAAAATTTACCATTAAACTTACCCAGGTAGAGAATAGATTTTGTCTGCAATGTTGGGGATTCATCTGTGACATGCATAAAATAGCGCCTATCCTTACCTCCCAAAATTAAGAACATAAGGTTACTGTATACCAGACCCTCATTTGATGCCTTTTAGTGACATGGTTGTCAAATCATTGTGGTGCCAAGAGGCGACAGTGGCGATGAAAGGGTTAAGAATGACATTAGTTCCTAGGCATCTGTAAATATGTGCTTCTAAGCTGTAACCACTTTTCATCTTTTAAATCTTGTTATTTACTAACACTGACAAACCATTTGTTCTAGTCACTCTCAGGGATCGTTTCCTTCCTTCCTTCTTTTTATGAATATATATCTTACCTACAATATGATTGATACAGAACCATCCATAAATTGTGGCAATATTTGTAACTTTTTTTTAATAAAAGCAACCAATCCTTTTTCTTTGCTGTTATAAGCCACATCTCCCCTGAAGACGGAGTGGGGCTGCTCATGTGGCTGGGTAATCAAAAGTGGTCATGCTTGTTGTCATCCCTAACTGGTGCATTTGTATCATAGTGTTCAGGCTATTGGGATGATCCCTGGAGTCTTTTAACCAGGGTACGTACGTACATCAACAACAACCAGTGTTCCCCATAGGGGTGAAATGTGAGAGTCCCAGGGACTCCCTGTGCAAAATTTTAAGAGTCCTTTTCATATTTTTAAGAGTCCCCTAAGTATATGATAAAAAATGCTTTAACAAAAGCAAATACATGCTAAACACACATGCTACATGCACAGTGAACACACAGGCAAACACATGTGCATAACCCCTGGAAATGGAATAGGCTGACTACAGACAGAGAGAGAGAGAGAGAGAGAGAGAGAGAGAGAGAGAGAGAGAGAGAGAGAGAGTGGGGGAGGGAGAGACAAACAGATCGAGATATGGACAGAGAGACAGGCAGACAGACACACAAGCGTACACACACACTTGCATATGTAGTAGCTTATGTTTTTGAGATGATGCCATTCACATCTCTAAAAGAACGGCTTGATGCTGCTGCTTTTTCCTCTGTCGAACTTGCAAAAAACGTTCAGATTTGGTCAACGAGTGAGTCCGAAACTAGCAAACATATTCTTCTGCCCCTTTCCTACTTGTGGCTTCTTTTGGGGAGGCATGGCTGGTTTTAAGCACGAATTGTTGTCAAAAGGCCGAGAACGATCTTGTTTAGCACTAGAAGACTAGGTCACGCTGGAACTTTATTTGGTCTTCAAAAAGTTGGATCGGAAAAGCTTTACCGAATGTGCAATGCCGCCATTTCTTCGTTTCGGCGTTCGTTTCGCCAGATACAACTTTTTAGTTTTGATTATGGTCCGAGGCTGCGGAATTTAACTAAGTTTAGCAGACGACAGAATCCGTGAAGTTGTTGACTGCTTTGACGAAAAATCAATCGGTCAGATGACCGCCTGCCTGCTAAAGCTATCGGTCAAAATCAAAAGAATGAACCCTGCCATCTCGGTCTGTTGAAAAAATTGTGCGTCCCATAAGACGCCCAGAGCTGAAATCAAAGAGTCCCTCTGTGATTTTTGTGCTTCAGGGACGCACATATGTGCGTTATGGGAAACACTGAACATAAGCCACGGCGCTCACAAAACTGGCAAGACGAGTTCTCACACAGCGCTTTACTTCACACATGTTTCAGGAAGCATACAGAGACCATAACAAGAGAAAGCCAAAAAACAAAACCCAATTATATGCAATAAATATGGAAATACACATGGAATTCGGTGACTTAAACAATCATCAAACAAGCACAAGCACAAAATATAATGATGAAAAACATGGAAAGGAAGCTACGACTTGAGGAGGAAGCCATTTTGAAAGCTTTCTACTGTAGTTTGTTCTTTGGCAGATATGATATGAGGAGAATGACAGGAAAGGATAAACCCAGGGGGTGAGAATGGGAAGGGGGGGAGGGAACTATGGCAAATGGGAAAGATGAGCACAAATCAGATACAGACAGAGAAAGAGAGTTAAAAGTGGTTTATGACTAAAGATCTATTCAGCTTTTCTGTTTCCAAATTGCTTTGATAGCCTGTCTCTTGCCCTACTAACTCAGCCTGACGAAAGTCCGATGAACAGAAAGCTCGCTGTTTCTCTTCACCATGGTCCCCATACCCATACCCTGGTGGTTAGATTATACCATTTCTTCTCCTAAAGAAGCAAAAACGTAGAAAAGCAAGTAAAAAATCATGTAACAACACTGTGTGAAAAAGAATTGCTTGGCAACTGCAATAGGAATATAAAGATTCAAACACGAAGTAAAAAAGGGTTTCCTGAGCACAGCAGAGGTGTTCAATTTACCTGCATTTTCTTTCCATCTATTATGCCATGATCGGTTCCTGCCAACGCACAGAGTACACATAAAGAAAAGAGAAAATCGACACTCAACTGCAAATGAACCCTGTGTTGGAATGAAACACATTTGTATCCATATTTATTTTATGCCTGCCCAACTGTCCTCAAATTTTGGAGAGAAAAAGTTCATGGATATTGCATATAGTCTTACATTCCAGAGATTTAACTCTTTCATACCTGCTTTTACACTGTCTGTTACTTCCCCTAATTCCTGTGTTTCTTTCTCCTGTTTATCCCCTTCATTCCTGGGTTTAGAGAGAGAAAATAATGTGAAAACCGGGTACATACTTTAGGGCCATACGGCAATAGCCCACATGGCACGGACCTATGAATGTCACATACCATTGTGTAGGGAATTGAAGTGAGAAGTTATTTGTGACAGTGTTGACACAATTTGGTGACATGACAGGTGACACACAGGTGCAAAACAGGTGAGTTTACAATTTTAGACAGGGCATGCTATCATGCAGGCCAGTATTTTTTACACAAAATATATCTATATCATGCAGGGACTCACCGCGCTCTGTGTCCAGTACATCCCCGTGTGCTGTACTTGTCATTACTCCATGGGAAAATGTCACCATTGTCACCTTTATTGTCCCTACCACACGCACAGTTTATGGTCTGCTTGAAGATTATATATGGATACTACACAAGTCAGAAGATATTAAGCACTACACTATTTTTGGAAATAAAATGTATGTACAGATATTTACACGTTCCTTATTTACACATGCATGCACCCCTGTCACAGTCGTTGTGTCACATGTCACACATAGGTGACATGTGCGTGATAGACCTTGAAGCAGTCACGCTGGTTACAGCACAGGTACATGTCACACTTTTCACATTTCATGGTTGATTTGCACTTTTTGAATGGGTTGTCGGCATAGGTGACCCCCGGGTGAACCTTGTTGTACTTGTGGTGCCACGCTGTGCACACCACACAGGTGTGGTTGTCCCCCTCACCTTTCATGGGCCAGTGATCTGTACGGTCAAGGCTGGGATCAGCTGTGTTGGCTTCTGTTCTGGGTCGGCCAGGGTGGGTTTTTTCAACGTAATGACTGCCTATGAGTTGGTGGACCAGGTCCAGTTTGAAGGACAGTAGGTCTCGCTTGGCTTGTCCTGGTGGGTTGTGGTCTGTCACCTGCCCTTCAAGGACATAGGCATTGTAGATGGCTGTCTCCATCAGTTTGGTCTCCACTCGCCGATACCATTTCGTGGTCTTCTTTGATTTATTCTGGAGAGTGTTTTGGTCCAGTTTGTCCACCCCATTCATGTTGACAGCGTAGGCAGCCACTGCTGGGGGGCAGGAAAACTCGGCCCTGGTGCCGTCCTTCTGTCGTCACTTGGCAGTGGCAGGTGTGTCAGAGAAAGGTGGGTGTGCTGATGACAGGTAGTACACCATGCGGTTGTCTTTCCATGATGTGGCTATCATGTCGTCGCATTGTTGCCACTCACTGGCCACACGGGGAAGCTGACGCACCTCTGCCTTTGTCTTGATGAGGTCTTTGGGGTAGCCCAGGCGGTTGGGTCACATTGTGCCACACAGGTAAGTGTCCTTGCTTGACAGGTACTTGGCTAGTACAAGTGATGTATAAAAGTTGTCTGTGAAGACAATGTGGCCAAAGTTATGGATGGGTTTGGTCAGGCCGATCACCACCCTAGCACTGAGCCCCATCAGCTTGTTCAACTGTTCCCCATGTTTGCCGGTGTAGACTTCCATGTTGAAGCAGTAGGCAGTCTTTGAATCGGCACACACCCACAGTTTGATTCCACTTGCAAGGCTTGTCCTTCATGAACTGTTTGAAACCAAGTCGCCCCTTGAATGGCACCATTGCCTCATCCAGTGACATTTTCAAATGGCACAAACTCATCCATAAAGGCACCCCTTACCTTGTCCAGAATGTACCTAACTTTGTGCAGTTTATCATTTCTATCCACAGGTGTGTTAGGGTCTACGTAGTAAACATCTCCTAATCTGAAAAAACCTATCCCTACTCATCACCCCCCCAAACTGTGTCCTCAGGAGGAAATGTGTGGCACTGGTACTCCAATAATGGGCGTCTCTATCCAATATCATGAGGTCTTTCATCATGAGAAGCCCGTAAAAGGCTTTCATTTCATTCACTGTCACATCTCTCCACTCACCTTTGTTTGTGTCAGGCTGCTCCGTGCACTTTTTTGTAGCATTGTCGTTTGTAAACGCGACCAAGGAGCCAAACACTTAATCTGAATAGTAAAGCTGGAAGTACTCCAACGCTTTCATCGAAGTGTCCAACACACGCACAGGCCCTGAGCGACGATTGAATTGTTTTATTTTCTGGCTTAGGTGGCACGTAATTGCCTCTCACCCACTCAAATCTTGGCCGAGTTTAAAACAAAGGCAAGTTTTCATCATCCAACTCCTCACCACTATCATCATCACCATCAATCTGCGCTTCAATCGCTGCTGCTAACTCCGCTCTCTCATCCTCCGTCAGTTGCAAAATATCAAACTCATTATCTGGCAAATTTTCGTAAAAATCGTCATCAGAAAATTCGTCAGAATCAGAATTTTCTCCACCTTCCATTTTCACTGCCAAGAAAAACTGCCACGTGCACAGCACACACACCTACTACACGCTTTTGCTCAAAATGGCCCCTTTCCCACGGAACTGGAAGGGGGAGGAGGTGGGGGGAAGGGAAGGGCAAACGGCTGGGGGGTCTGGCATCACATTCCATTCATAAACAGTCCCGTTAGCGGCTGGGTCAAGGGTAAATGACGTACTTTGATGACGCGAATTGCGGGAAGTCCAAAGTACGATCCCGGAATACCGGTCTCTCGGATTGAAAGGAGTTATTTCTTCCAGAACGGTTTTCCGTTCTCCAGGATAGAAAGGAATAAAGCCTTGAAAAATACAGAACTAAGAACTATCCGAGACAAAAGAATGGAAGGTGTTTTGTTAAGATCTAAAGCGAAATGGATTGCCGAGGGTGAAAAAATTACTAAATATATTTGTAGCCTTGAAAAAAGAAATGTTATAAGCAAACACATGACAAAATTAGTAACAAATGATGGAACTGTAATTGATGACCAAAATGACATTGTTAGAGAACTAAAAACATTTTTTTAAACTCTATATAAAAGAAAAGTAACCAAAGAATGTTCTGCTGAAGATCTTGTTTCTGACCTACCAAAATTAACAAATGAAGAGAAAGATTTGTTAGAAGGTGAGATAACCTTAGACGAAGCCTCGTATGTTCTGAAAAGTATGTCAAATGGAAAAAGCCCTGGTACTGATGGGTTCAGTGCAGAATTTTTTTGGAAACAAATAGGACCGTTTGTTGTAAGATCTTTAAATGAGTCATATAAAGATGGAGAGCTATCAGCGACTCAAAAGGAGGGGCTAATTACATGCATTCCGAAAGGAAATAAGTCAAAGGAATTTGTTAAAAACTGGCGCTGTTAACCGCGGTTTTGTCCAAATTCCGCCGTTTTGTCTATAGACAAAACGGCGGGGTTAGATCCGCCGTTTTGTCCAAATTTTCTATTATGATTTGGACAAAACGGCGGTTCAACAATCCGCCGTTTTGTCTATAGACAAAACGGCGGGTTGGACAAAACGGCGCCCGATTTTGAACCGCCGTTTTGTCCAAATGAAAGTTGGAGTTATAAAAACTCACTCTTGACAAGTTCTCATTTAAAAAAAAAAATCTTTGTTAAATAAAATGAATAACAAGCTGACCACTGACACTGGTCACTTTGGCCTAATTTTACTGTTTGAATGCTAATTAGTGTATTAGGAGATCATATGAACAATTGTTGATGTGGTTGACCAGTGGTCAGTGTCACTGACCAGTGGTCACTTTGGCCTATTTTCACTGTTTGACTGCAAATTTGTGAGTTCAAATGAACAAATTTTGATATCTCAAGACATCTTGAGAGATGTGGAAGCCAAGATTTCTAGCAGAAGGAGAAAAAGGTATTTGAGTGTCACAGACAGAGATGGAATCAGGCTTTGGGTACGAAAGTTTTCTAGATGGAGAGTGGATGAACAAGGCCTCCGCTTTGTCGTCATTCAGCTTCAGTTTGTTTTGTAGCATCCATGATTTGATGTTGCGAATGCAGAATTCCAGTGAAGATCTATAGAAGGAAGAATGGTAGATGGGGATACAAGCAGGTTAAAAAACATTATCTGTCAAGTCATCCATTTTACACTGGCGTTTATAAAAGAGTAAATGTGGTGTTAGCCTTTCATCATTTGTCATATGTCATGACATATATACATACCTCATCCAATGGTTGATCCAGAGAGGAGATGTCAATGCCTTTGGTCATCTGTCTCCACAAAGGCAAGCATTTGGTGGCACATTGCAGCAATAACGTTTCTGTCTCTTGAAAACTCTCTGTACCGCTCGTCTTCTTAAGCACCTGTACAACAGATAATGTAACAAAGATGTACAAAAGATAATGTAACAAAGATGCACAAAAGATAATGCAACAAAGATGTACAATAGATAATGTAACAAAGATGTACAATAGATAATGTAACAAAGATGTACAAAAGATAATGCAACAAAGATGTACGATAGATAATGCAACAAAGATGTACAATAGATGCAACAAAGATGTACAATAGATAATGCAACAAAGATGTACAATAGATAATGCAACAAAGATGTACAATAGATAATGCAACAAAGATGTACAATAGATAATGCAACAAAGATGTACAACAGATATTGCAACAAAGATGTACAACAGATATTGCAACAAAGATGTACAATAGATGCAACAAAGATGTTCAATAGATAATGCAACAAAGATGTACAATAGATGCAACAAAGATGTACAATAGATAATGCAACAAAGATGTACAATAGATAATGCAACAAAGATGTACAATAGATGCAACAAAGATGTTCAATAGATAATGCAACAAAGATGTACAATAGATAATGCAACAAAGATGTACAATAGATAATGCAACAAAGATGTACAATAGATGCAACAAAGATGTTCAATAGATAATGCAACAAAGATGTACAATAGATAATGCAACAAAGATGTACAATAGATAATGCAACAAAGATGTACAAAAGATAATGCAACAAAGATGTACAATAGATAATGCAACAAAGATGTACAATAGATAATGCAACAAAGATGTACAATAGATAATGCAACAAAGATGTACAATAGATAATGCAACAAAGATGTTCAATAGATAATGCAACAAAGATGTACAATAGATAATGCAACAAAGATGTACAATAGATAATGCAACAAATAGATAATGCAACAATGACTAAAGCTCTACTAACTTTATAGTCAGACTCCATAATAATGAGCTTTAAGGCAATGCGCTACATACATTTTCTAACTAAATAAAATAATAAGCATAGCTCTGGCAAAGTTTGAGTAATGTCTCTGCTTCTGTAAAATCGTCTTTACCATTTTTTTAGCACCTGTAAGAATAGACAATACCACAAAGGATGCAAAAGGCAAACATTAATCTAAGGAAATTGGGAAACGAATAAAAAGAAGCTGACAAAACTGGCAATGATATTGTGGCATCAACTTCTATTTGTCTTGAAAACCTTCAGTGCAACCAAAGAATGAAATAGTGAAGCCAAGAGAGGAGATAACGAAATTGAACAAAGGGGGAATACTCTCTTTCTAATTAACTCCCCTCCCCTTCTAGTGCAACGTTTCTTCAGCAACTGCTGTACAAAAACAATGCACCAAATGAAAAAGCACAAAATAAAATAAAATAAAATAGACTGAACATACAAAAATTAGATAAATTAAAAAAGAGCCGGAAAGAACTGGCCATTGCATTATGTCTATTACTTATCACTGGAATGCATAATAATTACTTAGCTTTTCTAAACTGGGTAATGCAGGCCCAGTGTTCTTGACAGAAATAAGCTAACACGTGCACAAGTCGAGTTGGGAGGAGTGGGAGAAGCCATGATGGCTGATACTGAGTGTGAGAACACGTGGAGAGAAACCCACCACAAAAATATTCCAAACAGGAAAACTCGACTGAACTGGGAGAAAAGCATAATGCTAGAACGCAAAAAGAGAACAAAAAGAATCGACCTAGTGATAGGAGGAAAGGACAAACCCACCCAAGATTCAAACAAGATCGACGAAGGGGAGCTAGGCAGTCATGGCGCTGGGAGAGCGAGAATGACGGAAGTCGTATCTCATTGGACCAGCCACTACTGATATCAGGGGGAGTAACCCTGGTCTGATATCCGGTATTGGGTCAAGGTCATGAGCTACTTTCGTTTTTACTATGTGCTATGATATAGTCCCAGGTTGATTTAGGCGAATGCAGTTGTTTTAGGTGTTGGTAAGTATTTAGTTAAATAGATTGCAATATTAATAGAAATCTACCATTCACCTCCAAAGATCTTTCGATCTGTTGTGTCAAATCCTGATTAGCCGAGATCTGCATGGCCGTGGTGAGCTTGGTGATTTATTCAATTTGTTAAATAGACATTACACACACAGTGATAACTAGAGGGCATATGTTTGCCTTTGAGAGCAAACATGACAGGATTCTCCCCTGAAACAACTGTTTGCAAATTATTCAAAATTACAATTTCAAGAAAAAGAAGAAGATTTTTTTTTACAAATGCAATAGTACTCTCCCAAAATGGGAGAATCCTAATACAGTTGAACCTCCCTTATAAGACCTCCCATTATAAGACTCCCTCCCATATAAGACCTACTTATCTGAGACATTGCCCTTCTTTGTAAGTATTAAAATCACCTCCCTTATAAGACCCCTCCCTTATAAGACCCCTCCCTTATAAGACCCCATTTTGGATGATTTTTTAAGGTCTTATAAGGGAGGTTCCACGGTAAATCAAAATAATCACCGTAAAAGCTCTGTCAATCTGCTGGGTCAAATCCTGACTGCACGACAGCTCTTTGGCTTTGATGAGCTTAGTCATGTATGCAAATCGCTTGGTGGCAGCAGTCAGTTCCTGCGTTCTCTGCGCCGACATGTGCTTCACCGGTTTGTACAGCAGCCTCTGTAGCACCTCCAGGTCTGCAATCAGGGCCCTGTGGAAAGACAGACATGTGCTTCACCGGTTTGTACAGCAGCCTCTGTAGCACCTCCAGGTCTGCAATCAGGGCCCTGTGGAAAGACATACATGTGCTTCACCGGTTTGTACAGCAGCCTCTGTAGCACCTCCAGGTCTGCAATCAGGGCCCTGTGGAAAGACAGACATGGGTGCAACTCCCCCAAATGAAAAAAAAACCCAAAGGCAGGGGTCCAGGGACCCATGGCCCCAGCAGGGTACAGGGGCACAGCCCCGTCGGGCGATTCAGGGGGGCAACTTAAGAGAGAGATATAACGAGACAGACAGACAGTTAAAATGATAGACAGAGACAAGAGTTTGATAAGCCTTGTAAAATTATTACATTGCCTTTGTAATCTTCAAAGATAGAACTGAATTCAAAACGTCCCAAATCGCTTGTGGTCAATTTTAAACAAACATTTTTGATGAATTAAAAAAAAATGAAGTTCAGTTTCTGGTAAAATTAAAAAATACTGAAATCAGTGTAAAAATGAAAGAGTAGCACCCATGCATAGAGAGGGGAGGGGAGTGAAGGAGTCACAGATAGAGAGGGGGAGGGGAGAGAGACAGTCACAGAGAGAGTGTCAAAGTCGAAATGTTTTCTTTCTCTTCCTCTTCTGCATTCCCAGGACATATGGCCATAATGGGTGAGATACATATGTGTCCGGTTTTCAATTTCACTGGTCTCCCCACTGCAGTCCAGTGTTTTAATTGTTGGCTGACAAGTTCTGATTCCAGACGAGTCAAAGTGTTTTAATTGTTGGGCCTCTGGCCCATAAGAATAGAGTTCACAAAAAGAAAAAAAAGGATATAAACAAGCAGCATAAATACAGAAACCCAGCACACATTTATACATTCTTCTTTGCAAAGCAAGAACTTTGTCCGTAAGAAAAGTGTGTGTGTGTGTGTGTGTGTGTGTGTGTGTGTGTGTGTGTGTGTGTGTGAGTGTGTCTATTTTCAGAATGTAGACAAACTGATACAGAATCAGAACAACCTTGACGGAGCTCTCCTTGAGTGCTTTTCTAATTTATTTCGCTTTCATCCTTCACCTCCCCCCCCCCAATACCTCCCCATCAACACCCCCCCCCCCCCCCCCCCCGCTGAAACTTCAACAACTTACTTTTTCTCCAAATCCTCCGAGGCCCTGAAATCTTTTGTGACGTCACAACACTTGTCGAAGATGGCCGCCATTCTCATCTGATTGGCCAGTGCCCGCGCCATATTGAGGTTGACGATGCCGTCCTTGAACACCTGACCTTGGTTGCACTTGGACGCGAAGCTCTTGTGCTGCTCAGCATCATGGGTCACCATGGACAGCGACTGCTGCAGCTTCTGGAGACCGCTCGGTGGAATGGTTGTCTTCTGCTGCACGTCCACTTTGATTTCTTGAAATCTGAAAAAGAATAAATGAATAATTGAGTACATCCATAGGTACAATATACATACAAGCATCCAAACATAAACAGTTGACAAGTAGGTAGACAGACAGAGGGAGACAAAGTGAGAGACAGAAAGAGACAGAGAGATCAACAGACTGACTCAGAGAGAGAAAGATTACCTATAAGCAAGCACTTAATAGAACCATGGTAAAGCTCAAGTTTTCAACCTTTGAATTCTCCATTTCTTTTTACACAGTGACAACCTGAAGTTGGCACTTTGGGCAGGCAGAACTACAAAAATATGAATCTTAGTGTTATCTACTTGCGCTATGGAATTTTTTGTTGCTGTTGTGCACTCAGACTATGGCTAGCGCCCAATCGTTGCCATGGTTGTCAATTTCATTGTTTCATGAGTGCCCGTCAACTGGAGAAGAGACAACAAGTTGAGTTGGTACAAAGTCGACGGTACGTTCATTATACCAACTGTGAAATATGTTATCTAGGAGGTAAAGTTTGCGAAAGATTTGAACTGGGAAGGCGCCTCGGCTATGGATTTCACAGATCAACAGGAAAGAACTTGTTCCTTATTTGGGATGGAGGGAATCTCGAATCACTCGATAACTTTGGAACTTAGCAACAGGGTCTCTGAACACTTTTCGTAGCAAATGAATGGTATCAACGCTTACTTTCAGTCACTTTAAACTAAACTAAAGCTTATTAATTTTAGCTTGCAGATTTTAAATTGATGAATCGGCGGTCAATTCAACACAGGACACAGTGTAGAAGCAGATGACATCGGCGACAAAAAATGGCGGCCCTACTGAATATGCGCGCAGGCGGTCCTCAGCCGTAAAAGATGCAGTGGAGGGTGAGCAGAAAACCGGCTGCTGCTCTTTAATGAACCCAGACACTCTACTGTACAAGATGAGCAATAGACGCGTTTTTCGGAAAAAAACCTAGGGGAGAGCACTTCGTGAAAATTAGGAGTTGCTTACCTCCATTACTCGGTCAAATACCATAGCAAAAAATGCAACAATGGCGTCGAAGCTTGAAACCGCAGGATGCGATCGTGTCAGCGACTTGCAAACATTTTTTTAGAAAAATGTTGGGTGGCCAGTAGCCACAAACTGATAAAACTTGCAAAATGTGACGTAAAAATATGAATGACATCATTTTTTTAGAATGACGGCACGGTGTTCTAAGTGCTGTATGGTCTGCTCAAAAACACGAGTCGATAGGCAATGAGAGCTGATGGTAGAGTGACTTCCCCTGTTTGACCGATTGAATTAGGCAAGATCACTCCCACACACCATGAAATTACTCCACTTAATTGTTTCCGAACAATTCCTATTGAATTCAGCAGCATATCAATCAACTGATTAACATGTTTATTTATTCGTTCATGTATTCACTTCTTTGTTTATCAATTGTTACTAGCCTGTTGTGCCTCTGTTGGAACAACTGATGGTATCTCCAGCAGTCTCTGTTCTGTATCTCCTTCTTGCAAGAGTCGTCAGGACACAGGATTCGCTCCCCTGGGGGTGTTTTCTCCAGCTTCTTCATCATGTAGACATCCAGCACCTTTGATTTAAAAAATGGTTTTTTTACAAAATTACTTTTTTTTTAAATGACATTTTTGTAAAAAAGCATTATTCGTACACAATTTCAAAAGCAGTTAACACTACAGTGGAACCTCCCTTATAAAACCCCTCCCTTATAAGACCTCCCATTATAAGACTCCCTCCCATATAATACCTACTTTTCTGAGACATTGCCCTTCTTTGTAAGTATTAAAATTACCTCCCTTATAAGACCTCATTTTGGATGATTTTGAAGGTCTTATAAGGGAGGTTCCAATGATTAACATATCTATCTCCTCTCTTGTTCCCTCTTTTCTCATTACATAGAGAAAACATACAAACACACACACAAACTTTCTCTCTCTCTTTCTGTCCCTTTATCTCTATACATATAAGGGGCAGATAATGGGGAGGGGGGATACAGGGATTCTGGACCCCCCCAACTTTGATTTAAAGTACATCATATAATTAATTCCAAGCCAGAGTTTTCGTTAAGTAGAACAAAGATCATGAATTCACATCTCATTATCCCAGGAGATCTAGAGGCCTCCAATGCTTCTTTTACATTCAAATTACCGTCAACTTCTGGGGAGGGTTTTGCCATCCCACCCGACCCATCAACCAAGCCAATTTCCCACCCCCTCAGAGACAAATTCAAGCCACCCCTGACACTGCCACGCAAGCATGTACATAACACACACATGTACCGTATAAACTGGACTATGAGACGCACCTGTATATTATAATCCGCATCCCTTGAATTGACAAAATATTGGGTATTTATTCGCATATACGCCACACAAGTTTATAAGCCGAAGAGAAAATTGTTTGTGCACAAACCAATACAAATATAGAATTTTTTTTATCAGAACATGAGTATTTAATGTTCTCAGACATTTTAAGCATGAGATTTGAATCTATTGATTTATACAAAAACCAGTTTTGAGTCTAAAGAAGCTCAAGATAGGCTGAAGAATGTGTCCAGAAACAAATTTAATAATACTGATAAATATAGAATTGAAAAAAAAAATCCACAGATAAGCCACGTCAGTCTATAAACCTTATGGGTCAAAGTGGAGGGGAAAAGTAATGGCTTATAGTCCGCATTTTACGGTACCTTTGTCTTGAAGATGTGTCCACAGCCAGGCAGTTTGATCAGCTGTGTGTCCGCCCCCACCTCCACGCTCTCTCCTTCCGTCTCCACCCCGCCGATGGCCAACGGACGGAAGTTGTCCTCCCTATCGCACACGAAGCAGAAACACTTCTCCCCACACTGGCCCCAGCAATGGTGGGGGTCTGAACAAAAAAGAACATATTTCTATAGGCCAGATAGTTGGACACTGCGTTCTTTTTTGTGCAAAAATCAAACACAATCTCAAATTCATGGACTAATATTGCATTAACACTGCAATCTTTACAAGTTCATTTTTTTCCCGAAAAACCCCCCACCCACATATATAAAAACAGCAGTAACAAAAAACAACACATTCAGTTGTTGTTTTTAAAGGTGGACCCTGATGGATGAGTTTTTTGCAAGAAGCATGTTGAGGTCACCAGAAAGACAGCCTTTTCAAAGATCGGAACACTCACTTCGCTCTGGTTTCCTAGAAATTCAACCATCAAAACGGCGATTCCCCCTTGGCGGATATGCCGGAGAGAGAAGCCCTCCCCCCGATTTGAACCGGGTCGGGTGAGGACACCGAGAGTGGTTGAAACTTTTTCTTATTTAGTCGTGCAGTAAAACAAAAAATTGGAGCTATTTATTTTGTTGTGAGCGAAACTCCTTTCGGTAAGCTGTATTAAAATAACAAAACTGTATAAAAAAGGCTTGTATTGTGGAACTTTCGCGCATGACGGTTTGGTCCGAACTCAAGGCAGCCATTAGAAAAAAGAGAAGGCATGTGCCTCTCTCTCTCAATGAAAGACTCCGACAAAATACTGACAGTGACAGAACCGCGCAAGGAGGAACATTCCAATTTGACGGTCTAGACTTCCTTTTATTTCGTATTTGTTGTTTATTTGTTGTGTTTTCTTTTTTTTGATTTCTGGGAAACCAGAGCAATTTGAGTGCTGCAATCTCTGTAAAGGGGGTTTTCCTGATGATCTGGACGTGTTTCCTGCATAAATAAAAAGTCATAGAAGGAGGGATTTGCAATTTAATACGACTTTGTGTTTGCTGCAAGCGAGTTAAGAGCTAAAAGTCAGCACAATTATTCCTCAAAGAAGTGCAAAAGAAAAAGAGTATCATTATAAACTCCATTTTAAAAAAACAGAAACAAAGAAACAAACATTTATAAATTCTGTCCCAAGACTTTCTACCTTTGTTTGTGTTTGGGGAAATAAAGCTTTCGAGGTGATAATATAGTTAGCCTCAAAATTTGTAGTTAGTCAACCAATGTATAAAAAAATCACTGAACACTTTTACACTCTCAGCACACACACACAAAAACTAATCTTTTGCAGTAATCCCTATCGTAAGGTTCTCCAGCACAATGTCACACAACCACCATACCTTCCTTGGTGCCACAAGACACCCCCTTCTTCTTGGAACACGCCTTCCCGCAGGGCGAACACGGGTCGTGACAGAGCGCGCTGCACTTTTTGTGCTCGCAGGTCTTCCAGGGGCACTCCTCCGCGCACGGGTTACACGGCGCTCCACAGGGCTGCTTGCATCGGCTGTGGCCGCACGACATGGGGCACGGTGTCTTGCAGCAGGGGAGACAAACCGCGCCACAAAAGAGCAAACACTCGTGCCCGCAGCCTGGGAGAGGGCGGCTGCACTTGACTTTGCAGGGCATGTGCACTCGCCCTCCCCAGCACTGGCCGCAGGTGCCGGGGCAGGTGTGCGAGCAGGACAGGGTGGCCTTGCAGGGTTCCTTGCACGGGAGCTCGCCCGGGGTGACGTGGCAAAGGGTGGGCACCAGGTGTCCGCACGGCCAGACTTTCTCCTCCTGAGGTGACAGGAAAACACAGTATCAATGACACTGAGATGACCCTGAGGTGACAGGAAAACACAGTATCAATGACACTGAGATGACACTGAGGTGACAGGGAAACACAGTATCAATGACACTGAGATGACCCTGAGGTGACAGGAAAATACAGTATCAATGACACTGAGATGACCCTGAGATGATAAGAAAACACAGTATCAATGACACTGAGATGACCCTGAGATGACAGGAAAACACAGTATCAATGACACTGAGATGACCCTGAGATGACAGGAAAACACAGTATCAATGACACTGAGATGACCCTGAGATGACAGGAAAAAACAGTATCAATGACACTGAGATGACACTGAGATGATAGGAAAACACAGTATCAATGACACTGAGATGACCCTGAGATGACAGGAAAACACAGTATCAATGACACTGAGATGACCCTGAGATGACAGGAAAACACAGTATCAATGACACTGAGATGACCCTGAGATGACAGGAAAACACAGTATCAATGACACTGAGATGACCCTGAGATGATAGGAAAACACAGTATCAATGACACTGAGATGACCCTGAGATGACAGGAAAACACAGTATCAATGACACTGAGATGACCCTGAGATGATAGGAAAACACAGTATCAATGACACTGAGATGACCCTGAGATGACAGGAAAACACAGTATCAATGACACTGAGATGACCCTGAGATGACAGGAAAACACAGTATCAATGACACTGAGATGACCCTGAGATGACAGGAAAACACAGTATCAATGACACTGAGATGACCCTGAGATGATAGGAAAACACAGTATCAATGACACTGAGATGACCCTGAGATGACAGGAAAACACAGTATCAATGACACTGAGATGACCCTGAGATGACAGGAAAACACAGTATCAATGACACTGAGATGACCCTGAGATGATAGGAAAACACAGTATCAATGACACTGAGATGACCCTGAGATGACAGGAAAACACAGTATCAATGACACTGAGATGACCCTGAGATGACAGGAAAACACAGTATCAATGACACTGAGATGACCCTGAGATGATAGGAAAACACAGTATCAATGACACTGAGATGACCCTGAGATGACAGGAAAAAACAGTATCAATGACACTGAGATGACACTGAGATGACAGGAAAACACAGTATCAATGACACTGAGATGACACTGAGATGACAGGAAAACACAGTATCAATGACACTGAGTTGATGAGATGACAGGAAAACACAGTATCAATGACACTGAGATGACCCTGAGATGACAGGAAAACACAGTATCAATGACACTGAGATGACCCTGAGATGACAGGAAAACACAGTATCAATGACACTGAGATGACAGGAAAACACAGTATCAATGACACTGAGATGACACTGAGATGACAGGAAAACACAGTATCAATGACACTGAGATGACAGGAAAACACAGTATCAATGACACTGAGATGACCCTGAGATGACAGGAAAACACAGTATCAATGACACTGAGATGACAGGAAAAACAGTATCAATGACACTGAGATGACACTGAGATGACAGGAAAACACAGTATCAATGACACTGAGATGACCCTGAGGTGACAGGAAAACACAGTATCAATGACACTGAGATGACCCTGAGATGACAGGAAAACACAGTATCAATGACACTGAGATGACCCTGAGATGACAGGAAAACACAGTATCAATGACACTGAGATGACCCTGAGATGACAGGAAAACACAGTATCAATGACACTGAGATGACCCTGAGATGATAGGAAAACACAGTATCAATGACACTGAGATGACCCTGAGATGACAGGAAAACACAGTATCAATGACACTGAGATGACCCTGAGATGATAGGAAAACACAGTATCAATGACACTGAGATGACCCTGAGATGATAGGAAAACACAGTATCAATGACACTGAGATGACACTGAGATGACAGGAAAACACAGTATCAATGACACTGAGATGACCCTGAGATGACAGTATCAATGACACTGAGATGACCATGAGATGACAGGAAAACACAGTATCAATGACACTGAGATGACGGGGTCCTCAGATGACAGGAAAACACAAGGGGGGGGGGGGGGAGGGGACCCTGGGATTTTTGACAGGGAGGAAACACAGTAGTTTGAACAGTAGTATCATCAATGACACTGCGAGGATTTGTGTGAGATGGATGGGGGGGAGGGGGAGGAAGGAACGGGGGAGAGTATAACTGAACGACGTGAGTGACCCGGAGCGATGACAGGAGGGAAAAAACAACAAATTCAAATGGGCGAAACAGTATCAGTGATGACACCTGAGAGGGATTGGAAAACAACTGTATGCGGAAAATGACGACCCTCGAGGATGAGCTGCCTTGAGGGGATGGATACGAGACCAGAGGAAAACACAGTAGTCCCCATCACATGAACCTGAGCATAATGACCCTTTGAGAGATAAGAGTTAAGGAGAAAAATAGAGGTAATCTAATGACAACTGAGATGACACATGAGATTGATTGATGACAGGACAACCCATGACAGTAATCAATTGACAATGATATCAAATCAATGACAAAACTGTATATCACAATGACATGAGATACGACCCCCCATGGACATGACACGGGGAACACAAAGAAAAAACAACACAGTTAGTAGTTATCAATGAAATGAGAGAATGACCATGACGATGATGATAAGAAAAACACTAGTATAGTATCAATGACACTGAGATTGACCCTTAGATGGATTGATTGAGCTGGCTCGTGAGATTGACCTAATGTTTGTGACGTATCTTTGACACTACAGATGAACAGGGGGAAAACCGAGGAAAAGGGGAAAACAAACGTATTAATGAAACTGAGCGATTGAGATTGACCCCGAGGTAATTGTGGTTTGAGCATAAGAAAAAAAACAGCATTTATCAATGACATTGAAGTCATGACCCCCTGGTACCGCGATCTTACCGAATGACAGGGAAAACACAGTATCAATGACCACTGAGGGTTTTGAGGGTTGACCCTGCTGCAGGGGGAGAGATTGAAAGGAAAGGGGGGGAAGGGCGGGGAAAAACAACTTATGCACCAATGACACTGAGATGACCCTGAGATGATAGGAAAACACAATATCAATGACACTGAGATGACAGGAAAACACAGTATCAATGACACTGATCAATGACCCTGAGATGACAGGAAAACACAGTATCAATGACACTGATGACATGACCCTGAGGTGACAGGAAAACACAGTATCAATGACACTGAGATGACCCTTGAGATGACTGACAGGAAAACACAGTATCAATGACACTGAGATGATTCCCTGACGATGACAGGGAGAACAAAGAGTATCAATTGACCACTGAGATGCACTGAGGATTACCGAGTATCAAGGACACTGAAACAACAGGTTATCCAGTCCCAATCAATAATTTGACACTGCTGCCTGCTGAGCTGAGATTGTGACCCTGAGATGATTTAACAGGAAAAACACAGTATCAAATGACCACTGAGATGACCCCTGAGATGATTAAGGAAAAAAACACCTAGACCCTATCAATGACACTGAGGATAACCCGACGGTAATAAGAAAAAACACAGTATCAATGACACACTCACTGAGATGACCCTGAGGCAGATGAAGGAAAAACAGTATCAAATGACACTGAGATGACCCTGTGAGATGCATAAAGGAACAAAAGAGGGAAATACACAGTAAGTAAAAAGTTTATCAATACCACCTGCTGGGAGGATAAATTATAACCCTGAGCGGTGATAGGTGATCAGAAGAAAATAAGAAGAAAACCCACAGTTATCATGACACTGAGTGATGACCATGAGATGACCAGGGAAAAACACAGTATCAATGACACTTGAGAATGACCCTGAGATGACAGGAAAACCAGTAGATCAATGACCTCTGAGAGGACCCTGAGATATTAGGAAAACACAGTATCAATGACACTGAGATGACAGGAAAACACAGTATCAATGACACTGAGATGACAGGAAAACACAGATCAATGACCACTGATGAGACCCATGAGGTGATAAGATAAACCACAGTACAATGACACTGAGAGGACCCTGAGATGATAGGAAAACACAGTATCAAGGACACTGAGATGACAGGAAACCCCAGTATCAATGACCACGAGATGACCCTGAGATGACAGGAAAAAACAGTATTCAATGACACTGAGATCGACAGGAAAAACACAGTATCATGACACTGGATGACAGGGGAAAACACAGTATCAATGACCACTGAGATGAACCCTAGATGGACAGGAAAAATACCAGTATCAATGACACTGAATGACCATGAGTATGAAGGAAAACACAGTATTCAATGGACACTGAGATGACAGGAAAAACACCGTATCAAATGACAATGAGATGACAGGAAAACCACAGTTCAATGACACTGAGAAGACCCGAGATGACAGGAAAACACAGTATCAATGACACTGAGATGACCATGAGATGACAGGAAAACACAAGTATCAATGACACTGAGATGACAGGAAAAACACAGGTATTCAAGACACTGAGATGACATGAGTGATAGGAAACACAGTATATC